>PVJX010034625.1:0-18809 GCA_004027295.1 Dolichotis patagonum | reverse complement strand
TTTTTCGTGACAGGGTCTCCTCCAGCCACTGAACTGATGAGACTGTGTTAGAACTCAGGACTCTCTTGTTTAGCCTCCTAGAGGGCTAGAATTACAGGTCAATACATACCACCACACCTACTCATAACTTGTCAGAGATCACAGACATAATTCACATATGGTCCTTTTTTTAAAGCTTCTAAAGTACGTATGACCTCCTTCTTGAACCTGAATCAAATTAAATGTTATAGCCTCAAATGTCACCTAAAACCTAACTTTCACATCTTGAGTTCTTTCCCTAACATAGAAGATAGATCTCCAGGCCTTCCCCTTCTTTTCATGGCACACATGACCTTGAAAATGAAGGCCTTTTTTGTCAGCAGATCTTATCTAAAACCATTACAAAATAGTACTAAGTTTCTAAGTAGTGTTTGACCACCAATGTGATATTGCAAGACTTTCAAACTGTTCCTTCCATATTGTTCATTGGCTCTTAGACACATTTATTCAACTTTCCCTCAGTGAGGGTTTTTTTTTTTTTACAAAGAGTAATTGAAAGGAACCCTTTTGCTAGGGTAATGAAAGCGTAGATCTATGTGTCTCAGAGAGTTACAATCCCTTCTCTCTTGTATTTGCATAATTGATGGGGATATAGAAGAAGAAGGTGGGCCACAGAGTGTGGTGGTTTATGTCTGTAATCCCAGGATTTGAGAGGCTGAGGCAGGAAGATTGCTGTGAGTTGCAGGCCAGCCTGGGCTACAAAGTGAATTCAAGCTCAATCTGAACTGCATAGTGAAACTCTGTCTCAAAAAGACAAAACAAGGATAAGATAAAGGTAAAGATAAAAATAAAAAAAGATATGGAAGCATGACAAAGAGGAAAAGGAATTAAAAATTAATTGTTTTATAGAAGGGTTTCCATTTTTCTTAAAAATAAAGCATCACGTATGCTTTAAATTCAATATAACTATGTGAGGTGGTTCAAATCTTCTCTAGTTCCAATAATTTTAAAGCTATACATTCTGCTTTACAGTAAATAAAATTGTTGCATTAAGTATTATGCCATTTGGTCAAAATGGAAATGATGTATAGTGAAAAGCAATCTTCTTTCTGTATACATAAAATATGATTGGTTTCTTGTTTGCACTCTACTGATTTAAAAATACATGGCATATAATATAAAAGATGGAGACAAAAGAATTTGAAAACTATTTTTTCTGTAATAATGGAAATACAAAGAGTCACTTTATACTTATCGACAATAAGAATGATCCATTATATGAAAATTTAAAAAACAAAACCTTGTAAGAAAACATTTCTCAATCACAATTAATTACATAAATGAAATCCATTTTGTTCCTTTCTATTAAAGAGAGGCCTGTATACAGTAGGAATGGCTTTTTTAACAATGGAGAGGAGGCAACGAAATCTAAAAATCATTATTACAGGAGTAGAAATTGCAGGTACTACAGTTATATCATACTTAACTGATTTTCAAGAGAGAATTGGTCAACTGATTTGAGGACTTAACATCTGCTAAATCAATACAAAGTACTACCTAGAAAAGTGCTGGATTGAGAAACTGGCAGGTGTGTGCACTCCAGTGGATGGAAATCTTGAGGAAACTAATGCCTACATATAGCCTATAGATTAGCAGTGTATCTCCTGGAGGAATTCTTAAAGCTTTCCCAAGGACACATGTGGAAAAGTGTTTATGATAAAATTGTTTATAATGAACAAAGTGGAAAAAAAACCAATGTAAATGTCCATCAACAGGTTACTATATATATAGTGTTATTTTTACAAAATGTGAGCTATTGATTGGGGATGTAGCTCAATGGTAGATCATTTGCCAGCAGGCACAAAGCCAATGATTCAATTCCCTATACTGCAATAATAATAATAATAATAATAATAATAATAAAAGGATAAGTAAGTAATGTAAAATATAAAGTTAAGTGATGTGTCAAAATACATGAATCTCAGAAATAAAAAAATGCCAGGGATAGTGAAATATATAAAGTATTATAAGATACATAAAATGATACTATCTACAAAACATGCATAGATTAGTGATACCACAACAAATATCTCCTAAAATCATTAATAAAAACTTAATACAAATAAGGATGTGGGCAGAAGTTTCACAGAATAGGAAAATTAGCATAATTTAAAAATACATACTTCATTACAAATTTGGAAAATGAAAATTAATGCAACTAGATACTACTTCATTTCTTCCAAGGTTTTGGCAAACCATAAGTATGAAGGGGTAGTGTTGGTTAAGAACACTCATAGAACATTAATGAATATATATATATTCATGCAACTACTTTGAAATTTATGTGCTTTTTGACAATAATTGGTTATTTAAAATGTCTTAATGTGGGAACAGCAATTCCACTCACAAAGGGTTTCTTTCTCACGTGTAAAGGAGATTTGTATAATTGTGTTTACTGCCAATTTCTTATGAAAGCAAAAAAATTAAAACTGCCTATCTGTAATAGGAAAAGAAATGAATAAATGGTAGTGAATTCATATATTGAAAATATATAGCTGCTAATATTGTTCCCAACTGAATGAATGAGAGGGTATTTTTGTATTTCATAATGTATACTAATCCCTTGATAAGTGTTTAGATATTTCCTAATGTAGTGTCTGCATATGTGTGTTTTTTACCTAGAAAAAAGCTTTATGTGATGCACAATTAGGCACTCTGTTCCCATTTTGAGATAAGCTGAGTACTATTACAGTTTGTTTTAATCAGAATTTATGGATATATTTCAGCTATACATTATGATCACATTCATCGTAGAGAGTTTGTACTTTTACATAATATAAGATGATTTTTTACCATTCCCCTACCTTATTTTTTAATTTAACATGGAGAGAGCAAAAAAATCAGCATCCTGGACTTCCATGAAGCAGACATTAATAATGATCATCACAAAATACTTGTAATATATTACACAAAAATACTTGTAATATATTACACAAAAAAAATTGTAATATATTAAAATCCTGATGAAACGAAACAGAAAAGACCTAAATAAATGGAGCAACATACTGTGTTCATGAACTGGAAAACTCAAAATAGTAGAAATTCCAATTCTTTCAAAATTGGCCTATATATCTATAGCTTTACTATTACTACTATGTAACAATCCCCCTAAAGCTTTCTGGAAATATAGAAAAATTTCTTCTAAAATTTATTTAGAAAGGCACATGCCTTGGAGTAGCTGAAACAATCTGCAAAAAAATAATAATATGGGAAAAATATCTCTATTCAGCATTAAGGCCAACTTTGCAGTCACAGTAATAATAACAGG
This sequence comes from Dolichotis patagonum, assembly GCA_004027295.1. Lineage (NCBI taxonomy): Eukaryota > Metazoa > Chordata > Mammalia > Rodentia > Caviidae > Dolichotis > Dolichotis patagonum. Next base: position 15,502 of record PVJX010034625.1, on the reverse strand, counting down.
ATGGTATTGGTGAAGGAAAAGAATGGAGAACACAAATAAAGTTTTACACACTAAGCTTAACTGACTTTTGTAAAGGTCCAGAAGCTATCCAGTAGAAAAAGTATAGCCCTTTGAACAAATAGTGTTGTAGCAATTGTACATCCTTTGTTTAAAAAAAAAGTTTTAACCTAAAGTTCACTTTTTACTAAAAAATGAACTTAAAAAGAGATCACAGGCTTAAATGTGAAATGTAAAATAATAAAACCTTTGAAAAACTAAAAGAAATTCTTTAGGATCTAGGGCTAGACAGAGAAACTTCAGACCAAAAGCAAAATCTATAAAAGTATGTATTAGAAATTTGCCTTCATAAAATTAAAAAAAAAAAACTTTTCTCTGCTAAAGTTTCTGTTGATAGAATGAAAAGATATGCTATCCAACAAGGAGTTAGTATCTAGAATATATAAAGAACTCTCAAAATTCAACAACAACAACAACCAAATGATGCAGGACTGGGGATACGTCACAGTACTAAAGTCCTCTTCCTACCATGTGTGAGACCCTGCGCTTGACCTCCAGCACTGCAAAAACCAAACAGAAGAACACAAATCATTCAGTCACAAAAGGAGCAAAAGATGCGTCACTGAACAGGATACATGGGAAGCAAATAATTACATGAAAAGATGTTCAACCTCATTAGTCATCAGAGAAATACAAATTAAAACCATGATGAGATATCATTACAAACCTATCAGAATGACTAAAATATTGACAACTCCAAATTTAAGTGGCAATGTGAAGAAGCTAGATGCCTTATATATTGTTGTTGGAAATGTAAAGTAACATAGCCATTCTGAAAAAGTTTGACCTTTTCTTCCCTTTTCTTTTTCTCTTTCCCTTTATCCCCCCTTCTTACTCTCACTTTTCCTTCCTTTTCCTTCTTTCCCTCTCTTCATCTCTCTCTCTCTCTTTTTCTTTCTTTGTAACACAGGATCTCACTATGTACTCCAGCCTATCCTGTAACTGGGCTGAGACTTATGGTGATCCTCCTATCTCAGCCTGCCAAGTGCTGGGATTATGAGTTCACAATGAATGTAATGAATTCACAATGTAATGAATTCACCATGATGGAAACATTATATGTGATAAACATGAACTAACAATATAAATGAAAATGGGGGAAAGAGATGTAAGATGAAGGGCAAGAGGTAGGTGAGAATGGAAAGGGGTATAAAAAAATCAAGATGTGTTATGTACATGTATCTACTACCTAAGATGATTTTAAAATTTATTTAATGAAATTATGTACTCTGGTGAGCGGCTGTGAGTGTGGCAGGCTTTGGCAGCCTGCAGGAGAGAGAACCTGGCATTTCTGGACCTGCATCATGCAGCAACCTGGGGTGCCAGGAGAACAAGGAACTCCTCCCCTCTCTGGTGAGCAGCTGTGAGCCTGCCACTGGGCGGGCTGAGAATCCAACATCTCAGGTCATCCTGTCCCGTCCCGTGTCCCCACCCCCCACCGCTTAGCAAATGGGAGCCAGTGAATTGGACATCTTATCTTGTGAAAGATTGGCTAAGTTGTTTTGTAGGAACTCTCTGTATACAAAGATATGGACAACCATTTGGAAGAAAACAAGAGATAATATGATAGTGAAGATTGGTTGTCTAGCTTTGAAATTTATGCTTTCTTGTGTCCCATTCTGTTTTGTTTTGTTTTGTTTAATTTCACCTTCTTTGAAATAAAAAGAAAAAATTTTTTAAAAAAGAAATTATGTGCTAATAAAATATTTTTTAAAAAGAAACAATACAGAGGACTCTGTATACCTCTTACCCAGTTTACATAATGACAACATAGCATAAAAGTTTTATACTACCCATTTATTAGGTACAGACTGCCTGAAACATAATGGCAATCCTCCTCCTTCTGCCTACCAAGTGCTGGGATTATAGGTGTGCACTACTAGGTTCAGCTCTTGATCAATTCTTATAATTATAAACAAGCAATTAGTACACCATCCAGCAATTGTACACTTTGGAATTTATGCTAGCTAAATAGAAATTAATTTTTGCATCTAAACTGAACACTATTGGAGTGCAGCTTGTGAAACCTGAAATTACATTCTACCATTCATGGTTTTCTTTTTAATTTTATTTAAAGAGAAAAACAAAACAAAACAGAAAAAAGGGTAGCAACAATACAGAAATCCAAGGGGAAAAAGAACAAAAAAATACTAAGAAATCACTATTTGATGAATTAAATATTGTCATCTTGGAAATAGTTGTTCAATTTAAAAATTTAAAATATACAAAGTAGACATACAAACAATGAGACTGTTAACAGGTCTGCTGCATGATCTAACAAAAACAGTAATATGGTCCTTCTTACACACTTAAACATACAAGCATTTATATCCTTGAGCACTTTCTTTTTCTCTCTTTTTTACAGTAGCAATTACACATTTTGGGTTTTATTACTCCTACAGTTCTTATTACTGTTTGCACTATAGACACAATGCAATATTTATAAATATGATTCTTATTTCTTTCACTAATGAGGATAGTCTCAAGTTGTCTCCACTTCCCAATGAAGGCCTCAGGATCATGCTTCTTCATAGCTGAGTAATATTCCATTGTATAAAAATACCACATCTTTTTCATCCACTCTGCAGTTGATGGGCATCTTAGTTGTTTCCAAGATTTAGCTATTACAAATTGTGCTTCTAAGAACATGGGTGCACATATATCACTGTGATATGACCTTTTCTGTTTTTCTGGGAAAATACCCAGAAGGGGAATAGCTGGGTTGAATGGAGCCTCCAATCCTAGTCTTCTGAGAATTCTCCATACTGATTTCCATAGTGGTTGCACCAGTCTGCACTCCCACCAACAGTGGAGCCATGTTCCTTTTTCCTGCAGCCTCGCCAACGTTTGTTATCAGTTGATTTCTTGATGGCAGTTATTCTTTCAGGAGTGAGATGAAATCTCAATGTTGTTTTAATTTGCATTTCTCGAATGACCAGTGATGATGAACATTTCTTCATGTATTTATTTGCATTTGTATATCTTCATCTGAGAACTGAGTGTTCATCTCATATGCCCATTTTTGGAGAGGGTCTTTGAATTTGGGGGGCTTGACGTTTTTCAATTCTTTATATGTTCTTGATATAATTCCTTTGTCTGAGGGGTTGCTGGCTAAAATTCTTTTTCATTCTTTGGCTTTTCTTTTCACTCTGTTGGTGACTTTTTTGAAGTGCAGAAACTTTTCAATAGCATGAGATACCAGTTGTTGATTCTCTGAAGTGTTTCCCATGCAGTTTACATTTTGTTTAAGAATTCTCTGCATGGCCTTATGTCTCCAAGACTTCTACCTACCTTATCGTCTAGTACATTTAGTGTTTCTGTTTTAATGTTTAGGTCTTTGATCCATTTAGACTTTAGTTTTGTGCACGGTGATAGGCATGGATCTAGTTTCAGTCTTCTGCATGTGGAGAGCCAATTTTTCAAATACCATTTATTAAAGAGGCTATCCTTATTCCAGTGAACATGTTTAGCCCCTTTGTCAAATAGCAGGTGACTGAGTGTCTTTGTACCTATACTTGCATCTTCTAATCTGTTCCACTGATCCCCAGGTCTATTTCTTTGTCAGTGCCATACTGATTTTATCACTGTGGCTTAGTAGTACAGTTTCAAGTCAGGAATTGAGATGCCTCCTGCGTTGTCTTTATTGCCCAGAGTTGCCTATGCTATTCTAGGTTTCTTCTGTTTCCAAATGAATTTTAGGAATGTTTTCTCTAGAAAACATACCTCTGTAAGGTATGTCAATGGTATTTTAATTGGGATTGTGTTAAACATGTATAACAGTTTTGGGAGTATGACCATTTTCACAATGTTTATTGTTCCCAGCCAAGAGCAAGGAACATCCTTCCATTTTCTAATATCCTCTTCAATCTCCTTTTTTAGCATAGTATAATTTTCAGCATATAAGTCTTTTACATTCTTAGTTAGGTTGATTCCTAAGTATCTCACTTTTTAAGTGTTATTGAGAAGGGTGATATGTCCAGTTTTTCTCGGTGAGTTTCTTGTTTGTGTACAGGAATGTTGTTGATTTTTAAGCATTGGCTTTGTAGCCAGATAAACTGCTGAATTTGTTTATTATCTCTAGTAGTCTTTTAATTGAGTTTTTTTTTGGGTCTTCTATATAGGGTATCATTTCATCTGCAAATAATGATAATTTAACGTCTTCCTTTCCTGTCTTTATTCCTTTTGTTTGTCTTGTCTGATTGCCCTCATTGGTGTTTCCAGAACTATATTGAAAAGGAATGGTGATAGTGGACATCCTTGTCTTGTTTCTGATTTTAAAGTGAAAGCTTTCAGTTTTTGTCCATTTACTATAATATTGGCTGTTGGTTTGTCATAGAAAGCCTTTATAATGTTGAGGTAGACACTGTTTATTAGGAGTTTCTGAAGGGTTTTTAGCATGAACATGTGTTGGACTTTATCGAAAGCTTTTTCTGCGTCTATTGAGATGACCATGTGGTTTTTGTTTTTGGCTCTGTGGATGTGGTGTATTACATTTACTGATTTGCATATGTTAAACTATTCCTGCATTTCTGGAATGAACCCCACTTGGTCATGATGTATAATCTTCTTCATGATTTGCTGCATTCTGTTTGCCAGTATTTTATTGAGAATCTTTGCATCAATGTTCATTAGTGAGATGGGCCTATCATTCTCCTTTTTGGTTGAGTCTTTCTCTGGTTTTGGTATGACAGTAATACTTGCCTCCAGGAATGATTTAGGGAGGATTTCTTTCTTTTCAGTTTCATTGAAGAGTTTAAGGAGTATTGGCATCAAATCTTCTCTAAAGTTCTTGTAGAATTCAGCTGTGAATCCATCAGGACCTGGGCTTTTCTTTGTTGGTAAGTTTTTTTATTACATTTTGAATTTCAATAGCTAATATTGGGTTATTCAAAACTGCTATATCTTCTTGATTGAGCTTTGGTAGTTCATATGTTTCTAGAAATCTGTCCATGTCCTCTGTGTTTTCCTCTCTATGTGAGTAGAGATTTTCAAAGTAGGTATTCATGGTCTTTTGAATTTCTATGCAATCTGTAGTAATTTCCCTTTTTGCAGTTGTTATTGCGTGATTTTGGGTGTTTTCTTTCTTTTTCTTTGTAAGGTTAGTTAGAGGTGTGTCAATTTTGTTTATTCTCTCAAAAACCAGCTTTTTGATTCATTACTTCTTTGTATTTTTTTTTAGTTTCAATGGCATTAATTTCTGCTCTAAGCTTTATAATTACCTCTCTTCTATGAGCTTTGGTTTTAACATGCTCTTCTTTTTCTAAAAGCTTGAGATGAAGCATTAAGTTGTTTATTTGTGCTCGTTGCTATATATGTACCTCTTAAGACCACTTTCATTGCATTCCACAGATTACAGTATGTTGTTTCTGCATTTTCACTGAATTGTAGGTATTGCTTTATTTCTACTTTAGTTTCATCTGTAGCCCACTGGTTGTTCAAAAGATCATTATTTAATTTTCAATTTTTATGCTGGTTTTGCAATGTCTTTTGCCATTAATTTCCAATTTCAGTGCACTGTGGTCAGATATTATGCATGGGATAATTTCAATACCTTTGCATTTACTTAAGAATGTTTTATGGGATATTATATAGCCTGTTTTGGAGAATATTCCATGCGCAGCTGAGAAGAATGTGTATTCTGATGTGGTTGGGTGGAACACTCTGTAAACATCTACTAAGTCCAATTGCTCGCAGGTATGATTCACTTCTATTATTTCTTTGCTGACTGTTTGTCTAGTTATTCTATTTCTTTGTGATAATGGGCTGTTAAGGTCCCCTGTAATAATTGTGTTCTTGTGTATTTGGTTTCTCATGTCCATTATTATCTGTCTTATATAGTTGGGTTCTCCTGTGTTTGGTGCATATATATTTATAATTGTTAGTTCTTCCTCTTGAATTTTTCCACTTAGGAGTATGTCGTGACCTTCTTTGTCTCTTCTAATCATTTTAGGTTTGAAGTTCACATTGTCTGCAAATAGACCACTTACCCCTGCTTTTTTCTGGGTTTCTGTTGCATGGAATACTGTTTTCCATCTTTTGACTTTTAATCTATGAGTTTCCTTTTGGATCAGATGTGTTTCTTGTATACAGCATACTGTGAGACCATGTTCCTTGATCCAGTCTGTCAACCTATTTCTTTTGACAATTGGATTGAGGTCATTTTTATGGATATCACTGATATGTACTGGTTCGACTTTGCCATGTTATGTTCCAATTGTTTGCTTTCTGCTTTCCCCTCTTATGTAATTGCTTTTCCTACCTGGTGGTTTCTTTCTGTTGTTCTGGGGATTGTGCTCATTTTTATCTCTGTTGAGTATGTCTTTCAACACACTTTCTAGGGTTTGTTTGATGGACAAGAATTTCATCAGTTGTTCTTTGTAATGGAAGTATCTTGTTTCTCCATTAAATTTGAATGAAAGTTTTGCTGGGTACATCAGTCTGGGTTGAAAGTTGTTTTCTTTCAGGGCTTGAAATATCTCATTCCAAGCATGTCTTTACTTGAGGTTTTGTGCTGAAAAGTCTGCTTTGATTCTAATGGGTTTTCCTTGATGGGTGACTTGTGTCTTTTCTCTAACAGTTTTTAGTACTCTGTTTTTATGTTGTATGTCTGAGATCTTAATTATTACGTATCTGGGTGTAGATTTATGTTGGTTGTGACTATTTGGTGTTCTATATGCCTCAGTTATCTGCATATCAGATTTTTTCCCAATGTTTGGGAAATTTTCTCCTATAATTTCTGTGAATATTTTAGTTACGTCATTTGTATTGACTCCAGCATCTTCACTAATACCTATTAATCTTATATTGTTGCTCTTGTCATCATCTTGAAGCTTCTGGATTGTCATTTCATGCTGCTTTGTTTTTTTTTAAAGTTCTATCCTTTCATGATCACTAATTGCGATCCTGTCCTCAAGGTCCGAAACCCTATCCTCAGCTTCATTTAAATGGTTTTGCGTGCTTTGGATCAATTTTTTTGTTTCTTGGATGTCTCTTTCAGTTTGCTTCATGAATTCTGCTTGTTTTCTATATTGCTCATTCAAGGCTTCAATCAGTTTCCCATGCTCCTGTACTTTTTTCTCTATTTCTTCTTTAGCTGCGCTCAGCAACTCCTTTACTAAGGTTGCTACTTCTATCTCTACATGGAAGAGTGCTTCTTATTTGATTTCCTCTATGGCCTCACAGAGGTTTTTTTTTCTTTTTATTTCATTGGCTACCTTTTAAGAGATTTCTGGTGTGTTACTTTTGGAGTCCTCTATTTCAATGCCTCTTTTACTTGCTTCTGGTGGACTAGGTGTTTGAGATTGCATTTTGCTTCTTTGTTTTGCCATTTTCCCCTTTCCAGTTAGTGTTTGGTCCTTCAGACCCACTAGTGTCAACTGTTGGTAGTGTGTATCTACCACACTGTTGGTACTACCAACAAGTAGGCCTTGGTGTCCTACTGTAATTTTGGTGTTTGTCTAGTTGCTGGGTCCCACAGTGAATAGGTGGGCCAGTCACCTGACTTCCTGTAGCAGGGCCTGTTGGATGAGTCTTATGTTTTTCCTGGGCTGAGAAGCCTATTAGTATTGATGTAGGTCAACTTTTAGTTCCTGCTAGTACTTTATCTTCAGGTTATTCCAGGTCATCAAATCTCCCTGTCTATAGTGTTTGTGTCCGCTGAGGCCTTACTGTGTCCCTATTGTGTGCCTGTGTGTCTCATAAGCCCTTTTGATTTTCTTCAAGTTGAGGGAGTCCTTCTTGGCACACTCCTCACTCTGACTGATGTTTTCTGTGTGTAGGAAGGGGTCACCCTCACTCTTGTCAGACTTACCAAGGTCTTATATTTGGCTGGAGGGAGCTTTACTACTGGCCCTATTTAGTCACTGTACATTTCTATTTTAGGGACATACTCACCACACTGACTGGAGCCAGCTGAGATGTTCTGTTTTGGTGAGGCAGTCACTTAATCTCCCTTCAAGCTAGCACAGATAATCCGCTGTAGTCCAAGGTTCCTCTGGGTGCAGAGTTCCAAGTTTGCCCTGTGTGCTGGGATTCTGCAGGGGCACGCACAGTAAGGGCCCAGGGGTGGATTCTGGGCCCTACTTGCTGCTTGGAGTTCACTGAGCATAGCCCAGTTAGGCCCACTGGTCCCTCTGGTGCATCTCAGGGTGGGCTCAGACTCAGGGCCTGGTCTTACTGCCTGGGTGTGGAGTTCCGAGTTTGCCCCATGCGCGTTGGGATTCTGCCAGAACAAACGTGGTCAGGGCCGAGGGGTGAATTCTGAGCCCTGCTCACTAACTGGAGTTATCTGAGCATAGTCCAGTTAGGCCCGCTGGTCCCTCTCATGCATCCTGTGGTGGCCTCCTAACCCATTCATGGTTTAATAGATGACTCAGCTTTATTTGTGATAGCCAAAGTTGGACACAATCAGAATTCCTTCAGTGGGTAAATGGTTAAATTATGTTACACTTCTACTACAGAATTATGGTAAAAGTGGGGGCTGGGGATACAGTCCAGTGGCACAGCACCTGTCTGGCAAGCACGAGGTCATGAATTCGATTCACCATAAATCGCCTTTCCCAATTTTCACTATTATTGTTATTCTTATTTTTAGTTGATGTTTATGACATGTAAGGTTTACATTTATTGTAGGTATTGGGTACATGTACATGACATATCTCAAATCTATTTTATTCCTCTTCCTCTTCTCCCCTCGCCCTTGGTCTCTTGGTCCCCTTCCCATTTTTAAGTGATCTTTTTGTTTCCTTCTATAAATGCTTATTTTTCTTATTTACATTTTTCTTTTCTCAAATGAGAGATACCATATGACATTTCAGCTTGTGTGCCCAATTTATTTCACTTAACATATTTTACAAGTGTATCTATTTTCCCACAAGCAACCAAGTAGTCTTCCATTGTATGTGAATACATTTTCTTTATCCATTCAGCTGTTGATGAAAATATAGGCTACTTCCAATCTTTAGCTAATGCAAATTATGCTCCTATAAAACATGGGCATGCATGAATCACTGTAATATGATGTTTTTAGTTATTTTAAAAAGACACATAAACAGGTAGCAGTTGGGTCAAATGGTATTTTTATTTTAGTTCTTTTAAGGAATCTCCATATTGATTTCCATAATAATTTTACCAGCTTATGTTCCTACCAACAATGTAGAAGTGTTCCTTTTTCATCACAGTTGTGCCAGCATTTGTTATTGATTTCTTGAAAATGGTCATGTTTTTATAAGATGAAATCACAGTGCTGCTTTAATTTGTATTTCTGAAATGGCAAGAGATATTGAACATTTTAATACATTTATTGGCCATTTATACTTATTTTGAGCATTGTCTATTAATTTCACTGTCTAATTTTGATTGAGCCTTTAATTTTAGGAGGCCTAATTTTTTTGTTAATTCTTTATATGTTTTATATATTAATACTCTGTCTGAGGAGTAGCTGGCACTAAGTTTTTCCATTTGATAGGTTGTCTTTCCACTCTGTTGATTGTTTTGTTTACTGTGCCGAAACTTTTAATTTGATATATTCCTATTTGTTGATTCCTGTTAACATTTCTGTTGCAGTTGGTTTTCTGTCCAGGAATTCCTTGCTTACCTATGACTTCAGGTGTTTCACCTGTTTTATCTTCCAGTAGGTTCATTGTTTCTATTTTAATGTTTAGATCTTTGATCCATTTTTGTTTTAGTTTAGTACATGGTGAGCCTCTGTATTGTTTTTTAAAGATGTATATTAAAGTATAATTATGTCAAAATAGAAAATTATTGTGGTTAATGATTAAGGTTTTATGATCCAAGGACAAATTATCTGATTTCAAATCCTGACTCTATAAATTCCTAACAGTGTTATGTTGGGCATCTTTATTTATCTTCTCTGTACCTTAATTTTCTCATCTTCTAAACAGCAATAATAGAGTTAATCTCATAAGGGGTTACTTATATAATTTGAATAATGCTTACAAAGTACACAGAATACTATTTCTCATATATTTATGCTCAATGAATGTCATCAGTGTGATTATCATGGTTCTATGAAATTTCAGGCTTAATCAAATTTTATGAAAACTTGATGGACAAGGGTTCATGGCAATGCCTGTAAGAGCTATTTTTGTAGAAACTGGATAAGACAAAAAATAAAACTTTGTTCTATTTTATATTATAAAAATAATCTAAATAGATATGGCAATATTCAGTTAAATAGTTTTTAAATATTTGTCTTACATGATTATGCTAACAAATTTAAGGTTTATTATTGAGAATCATATCTTGTTCATCTAAAATATATTTTTAAATTATACTTTTCACTTTTCTTATGACATTTTATAATTAGAAGCAACTCATTCTATGATGAGCTCAGTTTGTATTTAAATATTCAAAATCTTTCAGAAATAAACTATTTCATGCATTCTTTTGAGTTATCAATTATTATATAACAGAGTATACTACTGTTGTTTTTTTATTAATAACTAAAGCACATATTGTCAAACTGATTTATTTTTTGGTTGGAAATCAATAGTATTTCTTGTTAATATTAATTTTTTCAGAGTTTAAATTATTTTTTCAATTCTCACAACTATAATGTCTGCTTGACATAGTTGTCAGTGTATCTGGTTTCTCCAACCAAGCAACCATGCCCCTTCTTTTCACACCTATGTTATTCTTTTTATTGTCGCAAGATATAAATGTTGAAAGAAAATAAACTGTTTAGTAGTAGATATTGTTCTAAATAAATGGCCCAGTTGTACCTGCACATTATCTCTTTTTCCACCTGAATGAGATTTTTTGTAGATTTGTTTATTGCTATAGCTTGACTGTGTTCTCTAAGAATCACATCTTGATACTTAATTATCAATGATAGTATTCAAAGGTGGGTTCCCTAGGAGGTAATTAAATTATGAAGGTGGCCCTAATGCATGGGATTAATCATCTTATAAAATGAATTTCAGAGAGATGCCTGGCATTTCTATCCCTTCCACTGCATTACTAGTGTCCTTTTTAGAGAATGTTTCAATTGGGTGTCACCTTGGAAACAAAGAACAGCCAGTATTATAAATCTGGCAGTGCTTGGATGTGGGACTTCCAACCTGAACAACTATGAGAAACAAAACTCTGTCTTTTATGCATTACTACGTATCAGGTATTTTACTATAGCAGCAGGAATAGACTAGGTTTGTTACAAACTATTCTCCCATCTCCTAAATTCTTTGCCATGTGTTCAACTGCGGCCAACATCATTAAAATTTGTTGCAGGCCTAAGTAAAATACAGAATATCATTTACTAATATACTATATTTCAGTTTTCCAATATGTATTTTTTTCAATAATTGGCTCACAAAGCAAATACACCTTATTTTAAGGCTTAAAATTTAAGATAGAAATATTAGCAGATCGATTTGTATTATCTATAAATATGATAGGTTATGTAGTGTTACAAAACATTTATTACAAGAAACATTAACTTTTTAAATTAATAAATATTATCTTAGAATTATACACTTAGTAAATAAAATAACACCCTGATCTTGTATTAATTTGATCTACCAATGTATTTCCATCATTATCTATTCTCTCTGCTCTGCTATTCTGAATACTTCAGTCCTCCATATTTGTCTGTTGCAATTGTGGTCTTGCAAACTACAAATGAAATAATGGAGCCAACAGATTTGTATTTAAAACCAATATAAATATTTGTTCATCCATATATAGTGCATATATTTGTATTTAAAACCAATATAAATATTTGTTCATCCATATATAGCGCATCCATATATAGGAAACACGTGCTTATGGATTTTTACTATGAGGTGGTAAGTGCTATGATAGGAGGTCTCAAACAGTGGTATAGGCTAACAAAGGACATTTAATGTGACCTCTAGAAGTTATGGAAAATCACAGGAAGGAAATAACCATTATGTCTCAAATATTGGTAATAAAGTTGTCAGAAAAATTAGAAAGGATTTTAAGCAAAAAGTAAAACAAAAATAAAAACAAGGCAGATACACAGAAATAGAAGCTGCTAGGTGTCAAGATTCAAAAGCAGCTCAGCTTACACAATGTGAATGCTAATGTTGATAAGAAAAAATAAAGCCGAAGAGAAAAATAAAGAAGATTTTGAATTACCTAAGACTTTTTGTGTTATGGTAAGACAAGTATTTTTTTAACTTATTGAAGAAGCACTACTGGAAGTATTCAAATGTAAGAGGTATGAGAAATTTGAATTTCATATGAATAACTTTGAGTGTGGGGCACAGGAATGGATTTGAAAAACACCATACTAAAAGAAAAGGTCATTTTGAGGGCCACTGAAGTAATTCAAGCTAGAATTGATGAGGACTTACCCAGAACAATGGTATTTAGTGAAGAAAGTGTGAATCCAGAAATATTTGAGCAATATTATCAGCAGAACTTGGTGATTAGTAAGGGGCAAGAACAAACACTTCTATTGTTTGGTTATCATAATAAATACCCTAAAACATAGTAGTTACAACTAAAAATAAACATTTATTATCTCATACAATTTCTCTGAGTCTGGATTCTGGAGCAGCTTACTTGGGTGTTTCTGAGTCACATCTTCTCTTGTGGTTTTTCGCAGGTTAGTGCTACATGTCAGCTGGTCTGTCTGGAGCTGGAAGATGTGCTACCAAGTTTACTTGCTCATGTAGCTGCTGGTAGGAGGCTTCCGTTTCTCACTGGCTATGGAAGGAAGAATAGTGTATTTGCCAATGAATTATCTCAGTAAGGTTGCTTGAGAGTACTCATGAAATGGAAACTGACTTTAGCTACAATCAGTGATTCAAGAATAATGAACTGTTGTAGTCAGGGGTTGCAAGGAGAACAAGACAATACAGGACACAGAATTTATAGTACTATTTATAATGGTCTCCCAAGAAGGCATATACAAAGAAAGTGCAGGGAATCTGTTCACAGCACTATAGACCTAGAAAATCCATCTGAGCGCCTGGATCCCATGGCAATAAACTACATGAGTTCAGCTGAAAACCTAGACCCCACTACAATGACTCATACACGTCTATTTCATGGATCTGCACTGGGAAGGCTCAAAGTTCAGTGGTAGAAGCTACAAAGTCTATGCCAGTGGGGTGAAGGCTTTGTGCCAGTAGGTTGAGGGTTCTGGACTAGAGCCAGGAAGCGATGCTCAAAGTAAGGATCAGGACTCCCCCAAAATGAACCACAGCCATCCTCATCAACAAGGTCCACATCTCCTCCAATAACAGCTGAATTTGTATCAGGGGAGCCAGCATGACAAGCTACTCCAGGAGAACCAACAGCTGCAAACAACCACCCTTAGGAGAACCCACATTGCTACTGTTTCTCTCAAGGTCTCCATTTTATGCTGGCAACCATCCTAAGGTGGGCCATCTCTACTCAGCACCAAGCTGACTCAATTCAGCTGGTTGACCACCAGATTCCAATCCACTACAGGAGTCGGTATAAGCAACAACCCTCTTTATGACTGTTATGATTTATTTCTAGATGTCCCTCCAAATTCTCATGTGCCCTAGGTGGGACTTTTGGAAGGTTATTGTGTCATGGGGGTGTGATAATCTTCAGTGGATTATTACACTGGTGAATTTGTAACTAAATGTGATGTTGGGAGATGAAGCTTGGTCAGAGAAGGTGGGTCACTGGGGACGTGGCCTGGAAATTATATCTCTCTCCTTCCTCCCTTGATCTCTCCCTCCTCCCTTGATCTCTCTCTCTCTCTCTGTTTCCCACCTACATGCCATGAATGGCTTCTCCTCTGTTATGTCCCTATGCCAGTGGTGGTCAACTTACGGCATATGTGCTGTAGCAGGCATGCACAATCCTGTCTTTTGGCACATAACCCAAGTCACCTCAGCCAAGGTTTGACAAATATCAGCATATATACAACAGCAAAGACCAAAAGCACATCAAATAGAAACATTCACCTTTCAGTAAAAAGATGTGTGTATCCTTGAAATCTCTGTTATTCTATTTTTCTTTTAAGGCAAAAGATGTTAAGTTAGTTGCTGTTTCTAAACTAAATCCTCAGAATTCAGGTTTAATTTCAGTGTTGGCACTTTGAAATAAATAAGGGGGTTTTGGATTCCAGTTTGGGTGCTTTGTCTCTCAAAGTTTCACCATCACTGCCCCACACCATGTCAACCTGCCTTGGAGCCAGCTGACTATGGATTTACACCTCTACAAAGTGTGCCAAAATAAATCTTTCTTCGTTAAGTTGTAGGTGTTTGGTATTGGGTTTCCACAAGAACTAAGACAATGGTATAGCCTTGAAATCAAACTATCATTTGTGCAATATCTTACTGGTTTCATGTTGGAAAGTGACTACACATACCTAAATGACAAGTAAATGAGACTCAAGCCAGCCACAGCACTCAATGAAAAATCTCATAGTTTGGTCTGAAGTGTTTAAGTGATTTATGCTAAGAGTTGCGTGATAGTCAACAGAAGAGCAAAATTAATTGTGGTTTGTATGTTTGATGGTTTTTGTGTGCTTCTTAAGTTGAAAGTATTAAGTGAGATTTTGGAATTATCTGACAGATTTCTGGTTATGTGCTTAGGAAAACACAAATACAGTGGTGGAGAAATAAACCTGAGAACCTAAGAATTTAAATGGTATTTAAAATTTTAATATTAATTAAATTGATTCAAGTGGAGCCAGAAAATGAAATGAGAGAAAACATCATTTCAAAAAATTTCCATATGAGAGAGACTAAGCAAGATAATGAGAGGCAAAGACTATAGATTAGCTCAGTAAAAACAAAGGAAATGAAAATTTTAAGAAAATAGTAACTAGCAAGGTCAAAAGAAGCAGACATATCCAGTAAAATAGCATATGCTTATTGGGTTTGATAATTTTTATATCACTAGCAATTGTGCCAGGAGAAATTCAAGTTTGGTGACAGAAAAAGGAGTGGATCAAGTACAAATAATTTAAATAAAATTGTATGTTAAGTGTTTATCAGTTATTTTCCAGTGTGGAAACAGAAATATTTCAAAATATTAAAGATAGGGGAAACTTAATATTGGGAATTAATTACGTAGGTGATGATTGAATTGTTGAAACACGAAACAGGGAATGATGAGGCAAATCTAAGGTTAGCCAACTCAAAAGCTGTCATGCATTACTGAAGGGATAAGGGGAGGAGTTGTAATTACTGATGTTCAGAAACCAGAGTCTCCTGGAGACAACTTGAATCAATTTTTGAAGGATCTGGAGCCACCAAGGAAAAGCAGCTGCTGCTGAACATGCCCCATTGGAAGGAAGAGAGTGAAAAATACACATTCTGCTGATAGTGTCTCCAGATAACAGACTATTGAAACCAACTGATCCAGGAATCCAGGGGAAACATTTCTCCTAGTGTCAGCCCCATTGTGATACAAAATAGAAAGAATTGGCATGATGGTACAGTCTTGAAACTCCAGCACTTAGGGAGGCTGAGGC
>PVJX010034624.1:0-18809 GCA_004027295.1 Dolichotis patagonum | reverse complement strand
CCCATTCTGACTTTATAATGCGATGTCACTAGCTCATAATTTCAATTTGATCACATAATGCTCCATTAGGGCCCCATCACAACCTAGGTTTAACTAAATTATGATTAGAAGATCTTCCAAGGCACCCTTCTACACTTCATACTGCTCCAAGCCCCAAAACAGTACTGGATTCAGAGTTCTAAGATTTAGTTTTCAAATTGTTTGTGCTAAAAAATGCCTTCATTTGAATGTAACATTTGCTTTTTCAGGCATTTGAGAACTCTTTTCCAGTCTCAATATATGGGAAGAATTGTAATTTTTTTATCTATTTCTTTTAATACTACGTTACACACACTAAACCAGAGGTAAGTTTGATATTTTTTTCCTTTTTCTTCCTTTCCTTTCTTTTACTACTCCTGCTGTGACACCACCATGTCCTACTGTGACATCATCACACCCTATTGGGACCTCGTGTACTGCAAATGTGACATCAGAATTCACAATGAAGATCTCACAATTCTCATCATGACATTTAAATTATCTTACAATATCACAATTGCCAATGGTGACACCACAATGATGGATATGACATAATGGTATCACATTTTGGCATCATGCTATGCCTTTGTGACATCATAATGCACTACTATGACATGTATTCTTTTGTGACCTCGCAACTCCCAGTATGACATTACAATTTTCATTGAGATATCATGATTGCCCACTGTGATATCACCAGTATCCCACTGTTATATCACCAGTACAATTGTAACATCACAGTGAACCAGTATGATATCACACTGTTCTATTGTCACCCAGTAATGCCATATTGTTACCTCATGATGCCCAGTTGGAACATCACAATTCCCTATTTTAGCAAAACTACTCCTAAATTATGAGCACATGTTGCCAAATTATAACAGCACATTTAACCTTTATGACATCACAATTCCAAGCTGTGACATCACAGTGACATGTAATGACATCATAGTTCCACATTATGACATTACAGTACACCGTTGTTACAGCAAACTGCCCTATGTTGACTTGATGATACCCTCATCATTATTTGTCTATTCCCCATTATGATCAGCGAATTCTCTATGGATGTTACAGTTTTCTTTTGTGACATCATACTTGCACAAAGTGACACAAGTGCCCATGTTGACATTATAGTCCCCATTATTCCATCCCAATTCCCCTTTTTCACAGGATAATGATTCACTTTCTCCTCAAGGTGCCCTGTGGTGACACTAGCTTGGCCCATTGTGACATCATCATTTCCGGTGTGACATCACAATTACCTTATTATGACCTCACAGTGCCCTCATTAGAGCAGCACAATCAACCTTTATGATACCACAATTCCGCACTGTGACAACATTGTTGCACATTATTAGATCACTGTACCATATATGGCATCAAAATATTCCATTGTGGAATCATCATGCCTCATTGTGTCTTCACACATCCTATTGTGGAATCACAGCACCCCATTGTGACATCATAGTTCTCCATATGACTTCAGAATTCCACATCATGATATCATAATCATCCATTAGAGCATGACCATAAACCCTTGTCAAAACACAGTTCTCCAGTGATAACAGTAGATGCATCCTTGTGACAGAACAACACTCCACTGTGACATCACATCTCCCTATTTTGATACCACTGAACCACAGGATGCATGGTTTTCAGTGTTACTTCACCAATCCCCATTATGATCTCACATTGCCCTCGTTATCATCTCAGTGTTCTGATTATCGTATCATGGCATTCCTTTATGCTGTCACTATGCCCCACTGTGAACTCCAAAGTCCCTATTGTGACATTAAAATATCCCATTATGACATCAAAATTCTCTGCAGTGCCATCAGGAAACCCCCATTAGATCTCACTCTTCCCCCATTCTGACTTTATAAAGCCACATCATTAGCTCATAATTTCCATTTTGATCACATAATGCTCCAAAAGTGCCCCATCACCACCTATGTTTACCTTATTTATGATTAGAACATCTACGAAGGCACCCTATAACACTTCATGCAGCTCCAGGCCCACAAACAGTACTGGATTCAGAGTTCTAAGATTTATGTTTCAATTTGTTTCTGCTAACAAATGAGATTACTTGAATATAACATTTGCTTTTTCAGACATTTAAGAAATCTTTTCCTGTCTCAAGAAAGTGGAAAAATTGTAATTTTTTAATCTATTTATTTCAATACTAGTCTCACACACACAAAACCAGATGCCAGTTTGATATTTCTTTCCTTTTCCTTCCTTTCTTTTCTTTTCCTGCTGTGACATCGCCATGTCCTACTGTGACATGATAACGCCCTATTGTGACTTCGTATACTGCCAATGTGACATCACATTTCACAAATCAGATCTCACAATTCTCATCATGATATTTAAATTATCTTACAACATCACAATTGACTATTGTGACATCACAATAATGTATATGACATCATGGTATCTCATTATAACATCATGCTATGCATTTGTGTCATCATAATGCCCTATTGTGACATGTGTTCTGTTTTAACCTCGCAATTCACATTATGACATTAAAATTTATTTGTGACATCATGATTGCCCACTGTGACATCACAGTTGCCCACTGTGATATCACCAGGACCATTGTGACATCACAGTGCCCCACTATGTTATCACAATTCTGTATTGTCACCCAAAAATGCCATATTGTTATCTCATGATGCCCAGTGGGAACATCACAATTCCATATTATAGCGAAACAACTCCCTGATTATGAGCTCCTGTTCTATAATTATAGCAGCACAATTAACCATTCTGACATCACAATTCCCAATTTTGACATCACAGTGACATGTTATGACAGCATAGTTACATATTATGGCATTAAAATACCCCATTGTAACACCACCCTGCCCTATTTTGACATCATGATACCCACATCAGGAATTGTGAAGTCTCCATCATGAACAGAAAATTCTGTATTGATGTTACAGTTGTCTCTTGTGAACTCATAACTGCCCAGTGTAACACAAGTGCCCATGATGACATCAGCATCCCCACTATAGCATCACAATTCCTTTTTTTTTCACAGTATAATGATTCACTGTCACCTCAAATTGCACTGTGGTGACACTAACTTGGCCCACTGTGACAGCATCATTCCCAGTGTGACAACACAATTACCCTATTTTGACCTCACATTGCCCTCATTAGAGCAGCACAGTCAACCTTTATGATACCACAATTACCCATTGTGACGACATAGATGCATATTATGAAATCACTGTACCAAATATGGCCTCAAAATATCCCATTGTGACATCATCATGCCTTACTGTGACTTCACACATCCTATTGTGTTATCACACCACCCTATTGCAACATCATAGTTCTCCATGTGACTTAAGAATTCACAATCATGATGTCATAATGATCCATTACAACATCACAATAAACCCTAGTGATATCACAGCTCTCCAGTGAAATGAGTAGATGCATGATTGTGACAGAACAACACTCCACTGTGACATCACAGCACCCTATTGTGACACCACCGTACCCCATGATGAGACACTTTTCACTGTTACTTCACAATTCCACATGGTGGTCTCGCATTGCCCTCGTTACCATATAATTGTCCTCATCATGGTACCATGCGATTCCTTTGTGCTGTCACTATGCCCCACTGTGACATCCAAATTACCTATTGTGATATAAAATATCCCATCATGACATCACAATTCTCTCCTGTGCCATCAGGATACCCCCATTAGGATCTCACTCTTCCCCCAATTCTGACTTTATAAAGCGACTTCACTAGCTCATAATTTCCATTTTGATCACATAATGCTCCATTAGGACCCCATCACAACCTATGTTTACCTGAGTTATGATTAGAAGATCTTCCAAGGCACCCTTCTACACTTCATACTGCTCCAAGCCTCAAAAAAGTACTGGATTCAGAGTTCTAAGATATATGTTTCAAATTGTTTCTGCTAAAAAATTCCTTCACATGAATGTAATATTTGCTTTTTCAGGCATTTGAGAACTCTTTTTCAGTCTCAATATATTGGAAAAATGGTAATTTTTTATCTATTTCTTTTAATACTAGGCTCACACACCCAAAAAGCCAGATGCCAGTTTGATATTTCTTTCCTTTTCCTTCCTTTCTTTTCCGTTTCCTGCTGTGACATCGCCATGTCCTACTGTGACATGATAATGCCCTACTGTGACCTCATAGACTGCCAATGTGACATCACAATTCACAATTCATATCTCACAATTCTCATCATGACATTTAAATTATCTTACAAGGTCACAATTGAGAATTGTGACATCACAATGATGGATATGACATCATGGTATCACATTATAACATCATGCTATGCATTTGTGTCATCACAATGCCCTATTGTGACATGAGTTCTGTTTTAACATCGCATTTCACATTATGACATTAAAATTTCTTTGAGACATCATGATTACCCACTATGACATCACAATTGCCCACTATGATATCACCAGGATGATTGTGACATCACAGTGCCCGACTACGAAATCCCAATTCTGTATTGTCACCCAATAATACCATATTGTTACCTCATGATGCCCAGTTGGAACATCACACTTGCATATTATAGTGAAAAAACTCCCTGATTATGAGCTCCTGTTCTATAATTATAGCAGCACAATTGACCTTTATGACATCACCATTCCCAATTGTGACATCACAGTGACATGTTACGACAGCATAGTTCCACATTATGGCATTACAGTACCCCGTTGTGACAGCACACTGCCCTATGTTGACTTGATGATACCCTCATCATGACTTGTCAATTCCCCATTATGACCAGAGAATTCTCTATGGATGTTACAGTTTTCTTTTGTGACATCATAACTGCCCAAATTGACACAAGTGCCCTTTGTGACATCACAGTCCCCAATATTCCATCACAATTCCCCTTTTTCACAGGGTAATAATTCACTTTCACCTCAAGGTGCCCTTTGGTGACAGTGGCTTGGCCCATTGTGACATCGTCATTTCCGGTGTGACATAAAATTAACCTATTTTGACCTCACAGTGCCCTCATTAGAGCAGCACATTCAACCTTTATGATACCACAATTCCCCACTGTGACAACATAGTTGCACATTACTACCTCACTGTACCAAATATGGCATCAAAATATTCCATTGTGGAATCATCATGCCTCATTTTGATTTCACACATCCTATTGTGGAATCACAGCACCTCATTGTGACATCATAATTCTCCATATGACTTCAGAATTCCCCATCGTGATATCATACTCATCCATTACACCATGACCATAAACCCTTGTCAAACCACAGTTCTCGAGTGATAAATGTAGATGCATGCTTGTTATAGAACAACACTCCACTGTCGCGTCACAGCTTCCTATTTTGATACCACTGTACCCCGGGATGCATGTTTTTCACTGTTACATCACAATTCCCCATTGTGATCTCACATTGGCCTCGTTATCATCTCGGTGTCCTCATTATGGTATCATGGCATTCATTTATGCTGTCACTATGCCCCACTGTGACCTCCAAAGTCCCTATTGTGTCATCAAATATCCCATTATGACATCAAAATTCTCTGCAGTGCCATCAGGACCCCCATTATGATCTCACTCTTCCCCCATTCTGACTTTGTAAAGCGACATCACTAGCTAATAATTTCCATTTTGATCACATAATGCTCCTATAGTGCCCCATCACCATGTATGTTTACCTTTATTATGATTAGAAGATCTACGAAGGCACCCTATATCCCTTCATGCAGCTCCAGGCCCACAAAAAGTACTGGATTCAGAGTTCTAAGATTTATGCTTCAATTTGTCTCTGGTAACCAACGACTTTACTTGAATGTAACATTTTCTTTTTCAGGTATTTAAGAAATCATTTCCAGTCTCAAGATAGTGAAAAATTGTAATTTATTTTATCTATTTCTTTTAATACTAGCATCACACACACAAAAAGCCAGATGCCAGTTTGATATTTCTTTCCTTTTCCTTCCTTTCTTTTCCTTTTCCTGCTGTGACATCACTATGTCCTACTGTGACATGATAACGCCCTATTGTGACCTCATATACTGCCAATGTGACATGACAATTCACAATTCAGATCTCACAATTCTCTTCATGACATTTAAATTATCTTACAACATCACAATTGACAGTTGTGACATCACAATGATGGATATGACATCATGGTATCACATTATAACAACATGCTATGCATTTGTGTCATCATAATGCCCTATTGTGACATTTGTTCTGTTTTAACCGTGCAATTCACATTACGACATTCATATTTCCTTTGTGACATCATGATTGCCAACTGTGACATCACAATTGCCGAGTGTCATATCACTAGGACCATTGTGACATCATAGTGCCCCACTATGATGTCACAATTTTGTATTGTCACCCAAGAATCCGTATTGTTACCTCCTGATGCCCAGTGGGAACATCCCAATTGAATATTATAGAGAGACAACTCCCTGATTATGAGCTCCTGTTCTATATTCATAGCAGCACAATTAACCTTTATGACATCACAAGTCCCAATTGTCACATCACAGTGACATATAATGACAGCATAGTTCCTCATTATGGCATTACAATACCCCATTGTAACACCACCCTGCCCTATTTTGACATCATGATACCCACATCAGGAGTTGTCAATTCCCCATTATGAACAGACAATTCTGCATTGATGTTACAGTTTTCTCTTGTGACCTCATAACTGCCAGTGTGACACAAGTGCCCATTGTGACATCACAGTCCCCATTATTCCATCACAATTCCCCTTTTTCACAAGGTAATGATTCACTTTCACCCCAAGTTGCTCTGTGGTGACACTAGCTTGGCCCATTGTGACATCATCATTTCCGGTGTGACATCACAATTACCTTATTATGACCTCACAGTGCCATCATTAGAGCAGCACAATCAACCTTTATGATACCACAATTCTCCACTGTTACAACATAGTTGAACATTATTTCATCATTGTACCAAATATGGCATCAAAATGTTCCATTGTGGAATCATCATGCCTCATTGTGACTTCCAAGAACCTATTGTGGAATCACAGCACCTCATTGTGACATCATAGTTCTCCATATGACTTCAGAATTCCCCATCATGATATCATAATCACCCATTACAGCATGACGATAAACCCTTGTCAAAACACAGTTCTCCAGTGATAACATAGAAGGATCCTTGTGACAGAACAACACTCCACTGTGACATCACAGCTCCCTATTGTGATACCACTGTACCCCATGATGCATGTTTTTCATGGTTACTTCACAATTCACCATTACGATCTCACATTGACCTCGTTATCCTTTCAGTGTCCTTATTATGGTATCATGGCATTCCTTTATGCTGTCACTATGAACCACTGTGACCTCCAAATTCCATATTGTGACATCAAATATCCCATTATGACATCAAAATTCTCTTTAGTGCTATCAGGAAACCCCCATTAGTATCTCACTCTTCCCCCATTCTGACTTTATAAAGCCACATCATTAGCTCATAATTTCCATTTTGATCACATAATGCTCCAATAGTGCCCCATCACAACATATGTTTACCTTAATAATTATTACAAGATCTACGAAGGCAAACTATAACCTTTCATGCTGCTCCAGGACCACAAAAAGTACTGCCTTCGGAATTCTAAGATTTATGTTTCAATTTCTTTCTGTTAACAAATGAGTTTACTTGAATGTAACATTTGCTTTATCAGGCATTTAAGAAATCTTTTCCACTCTCAAGATAGTTGAAAAATTGTAATTTTTTTATCTATTTCTTTTAATAATAGGCTCACAGACAAAAAAACCAGATGCCAGTTTGATATTTCTTTCCATTTCTTTCCTTTCTTTTCCTTTTCCTGCTGTGACATTGAAATGACATACTGTGACATCATAACGCAATATTGGGACCTCATATACTGCCAATGTGACATCACGTTTCACAATTCACATCTCACAATTCTCATCATGACATTTAAATTATCTTACAACATCACAATTGACAATTGTGACATCACAATGATGGACATGACATCACGCTATCACATTATAACATCATGCTATGCATTTGTGTCATCATAATGCCCTATTGTGACATGAGTTCTGTTTTAACCTCCCAATTCACATTATGACATTAAAATTTCTTTGAGACATCATGATTACCCACTGTGACATCACAATTGCCCACTGTGATATCACCAGGACCATTGTGACATCATAGTGCCCCACTATTATATCACAATTCTGTATTGTCACCCAAGAATGCCATATTGTTACCTCATGATGCCCAGTGGGAACATCACAATTGCATATTATAGCAAAACACCTCCCTGATTATGAGCTCCTGTTCTATAATTATAGCAGCACAATTAACCTTTATGACATCACAATTCCTAATTGTGACATCACAGTGACATGTTATGAGAGCATAGTTCCACATTATGGCATTACAATACCCCATCGTAACACCACCCTACCCTATATTGACATCATGATACCCACATCAGGAATTGTCAATTCCCCATTATGAAGAGACAAATCTGCATTGATGTTACAGTTTTCCCTTGTGAACTCATAACTGCCCAGTGTGACACAAGTGCCCATGATGACATCAAAGTTCCCATTGTAGCATCACAATTCCTTTTTATTCACAGTATAATGATTCACTGACGCCTCAAGTTGCACTGTGTTGACACTAACTTGGCCCATTGTGACAGCATCATTTCCAGTGTGACACCAAAATTACCCGATTATGACCTCACATTGCCCTCATTAGAGCAACACAATCAATATTTATGATACCACAATTCCTCACTGTGTCGACATAGATGCATATTATGACATCACTGTACCAAATAAGGCCTCAAAATATCCCATTGTGACATCATCATCCCTTTTTGTGACTTCACACATCCTATTGTGGTATCACAACACCACATTGTGACATCATAGATCTCCATATGACTTAAGATTTCCACATCATGATATCATAATGATCCATTACAACATCACAATAAACCCTAGTGATATCACAGTTCTCCAGGGAAAAGAGTAGATGCATGATTGTGACAGAACAACAATCCACTGTGACATAACAGCACCTTATTGTGACAACACTGTACCCCATGATGAGACACTTTTCACTGTTACTTCAGAATCCCCATGGTCATCTCACATTGCCCTCTTTACCATATCATTGTACACATTATGGTATCATGCCATTCCTTTATGCTGTCACTATGCCCCACTGAGACCTCCAAATTCCCTATTGTGATAGAAACTATCCCATGATTACATCACAATTTTCTCCTGTGCCATCAGGATACCCCCATTAGGATCTCACTCTTCCCCCATTCTGAATATATAAAGCGGGATCACTTGCTAGTAATTTCAATTTTGTTCACATAATGCTCCATTAAGGCCCCATCACAACCTATGTTTACCTTAATTTTGATTAAAAGATCTTCCAAGGCACCATTTTACACTTCATACAGCTCCAAGCCCCAAAAAAGTAATGGATTCAGAGTTCTAAGATTTATGTTTCAAATTGTATCTGCTAAAAAATGCCTTCACGTGAATGTAACATTTGCTTTTTCAGGCATTTGGGAACTCTTTTCCTGTCTCAATATATTGGAAGAATTGTAATTTTTTTATCTATTTCTTTTAAAACTAGGTTACACACATAAAACCAGATGTAAGTTTGATGTTTTTTTCCTTTTCCTTCCTTTCCTTTCTTTTACTACTCCAGCAGTGACATCACCATGTCCTACTGTGACATCATAACACCCTATTTTGACCTCGTATATGGCCAATGTGACATCACAATTCCCAATTCAGATCTCACAATTCTCATCATGACATTTTAATTATCTTACAATATCACCATTACCAATTGTGACACCACAGTGATGGATATGACATCATGGTATCACGTTTTGGCATCATGCTATGCCTTTGTGACATCATAATGCACTATTATGACATGTGTTCTATTGTGACCTCGCAACTCCCAGTATGATATTACAATTTTCCTTTGAAATATCATGATTGCCCACTGTGATATCACAATTGCCCACTGTGATATCACTAGTACAATTGCAACATCACAGTGACCCAGTGTGATATCACAATATTGTATTGTCACCCAATAATGCCATATTGTTACCTCATGAAGCCCAGTTGGAACATCACAATTCCCTATTTTAACAAAACTACTCCTAAATTATGAGAACATGTTGCCTAATTATAACAGCACAGTTAACCTTTATGACATCTCAAATCCCAACTGTGATATCACAGTGACATGTTATGACATCATACTTCCACATATGGCATTACAGTACCCCGTTTTGACAGCACACGGCTCTATGTTGACTTGATGATACCCTCATCATGACATGTCCATTCCCCATTATGACCAGAGAATTCTCTATGGATGTTACAGTTTTCTTTTGTGACATCATAACTGCCCAAAATGACACAAGTGACCATTCTGACATCACAGTCCACATTATTCCATCACAATTCCCCTTTTACACAGGGTAATGATTCACTTTCACCTCAAGGTGCCCTGTGGTGACACTAGCTTGGCCCATTGTGACATCATCATTTCCGGTGTGACATCACAATTACCCTATTATGACCTCACAGTGCCCTCATTGGAGCAGCACAATCAACCTTTATGATGCCACAATTCCCCACTGTGACAACATAGTTGCACATTATTACATCACTGTACCAAATATGACATCAAAATATTCCATTGTGGAATCATCATGCCTCATTGTGACTTCACACATCCTATTGTGGAATCAGAGCACCCCATTGTGACATCATAGTTCTCCATATCACTTCTGAATTCCCCATCATGATATCATAATCATCCATTACAGCATGACCATAAACCCTTGTCAAAACACAGTTCTCCAGTGATAACAATAGATGGATCCTTGGGACAGAACAACACTCCACTGTGACTTCACAGCTCCTTATTGTGATACCACTGTACCCCACGATGCATGTTTTTCACTGTTACTTCATAATTCCCCATTATGATCTCACATTGACCTCCTTATCATCTCAGTGTCCTCATTATGGTATCATGGCATTCCATTATGCTGTCACTATGCCCCACTGTAACCTCCAAAGTCCCTATTGTGACATCTAATATCCCATTATGACATCAAATTTCTCTGCAGTGGCATCAGGAAACCTCCATTAGCATCTCACTCTTCCCCGATTCTGACTTTATAAAGCCACATCATTAGCTCATAATTTCCATTTTGATCACATATTGCTCAAATAGTGCCCCATAACAACCTATGTACACGTTAATTATGATTAGAAGATCTACGAAGGCACCCTATAACACTTCATGCAGCTCAAGGCCCACAAAAAGTACTGGATTCAGAGTTCTAAGATTTATGTTTCAATTTGTTTCTGCTAACAAATGAGTTTACTTGAATGTAACATTTGCTTTTTCTGTCATTCAAGAAATCTTTTGCAGTCTCAAGATTGTGAAAAAATTGTGATTGTGTTATACATTTCTTTTAACCCTTGGCTTACAAACACAAAAAGCCAGATGCCCTTTTGATATTTCTTTCTTTTTCCTTCTTTTCTTTTCCTTTTCCTGCTGTGACATCGCCATGTCCTACTCTGACATGATAACGCCCTATTGTGACCTCATATACTGCCAATGTGACATCACAATTCACAATTCAGATCTCACAATTCTCATTATGACATTTAAACCATCTTACAACATCACAATTGACAATTGTGACACCACAATGATGGATATGACATCATGGTATCACATTATAACATCATGCAATGCATTTGTGTCATCATAATGACCTATTGTGACATGTGTTCTCTTTTAACCTCGCAATTCACATTATGACATTAAAATTTCGTTTGTGACATCATGGTTGCCCACTGTGACATCAAAATTGCCCACTGTGATATCACTAGGACCATCGTGACATCACAGTGCCCCACTATGATATCACAATTCTGTATTGTCACTCAAGAATGACATATTGTTACAACCTGATGCCCAGTGGGAACATCACAATTGCATATTATAGTGAAAAAGCTCCCTGATTATGAGTTCATGTTCTATAATTACAGCAGAACAATTAACCTTTGTGACATCACAATTACCAATTGTGACACCACAGTGACATATTATGACAGCATAGTTCCACATTATGGCATTACAATACCCCATTGTAACACCACCCTGCCCTACTTTGACATCATGATACCCACATCAGGAATTATCAATTCCCCATCATGAACAGACAGTTCTGCATTGATGTTACAGTTTTCTCTTGTGACATCATAACTGCCAGGTGTGACACAAGTGCTCATGATGATATCAAAGTCCCCATTATTGCTTCACAATTCCTTTTTCTTCACAGTATAATGATTCACAGTCACCTCAAGGTGCACTGTGGTGACACTAACTTGGCCCACTGTGACAGCATCATTTCCAGTGTGACACCACAATTACCCTATTATGACCTCACACTGCCCTCATTAGAGCAGCACAATCAAAATTTATGATAATACAATTTCCCAGTGTGACAACATAGTTGCACATTATGACCTCACTGTACCAAATATGGCATCAAAATATCCCATTGTGACATTATCAAAACGTTATTTTGAATTCCCACATACTATTTTGGTATCACAACATCCCATTATGACATCATAGATCTATATATGACTGCAGAATTCCGCATCATGATATCATAATCATCCATTACAGCATCAAAATAAACCCTTGTGACATCACAGTTCTCCAGTGATAACACTGGATGCTCCATTGTGACAAAACAACTGTACCCTATGACATCACAGGACTCTATTGTGACACCACCAAAACCCATGATGACATACCTTTTACTGTTACTTCACAATTCCCCATTATGATCTCACCTTGCCCTGGTTATCATCTCAGTGTCCCCATTATGGTACCGTGCCTTTCCTTTACGCTTACATGATGTGCCACTGTGACATTCAAATTCCCTCTTCTGATATCAAATATCCCATTATGACATCACAATTCTCTGCTCTGCCATCAGGATACCCCCATTAGGATCTCACACTTCCCACATTCTGACTTTATAAAGCCACATCATTAGCTCATAAGTTCAATTTTGATCACATAATGCTCCATTAGGGCCCCATCACAAACGATGTTTACCGTAATTATGAATAGAAGATCTTCGAGGGCACTCTACTACAATTCATACAGCTGCTGGCCAAAAAAAGGACTGGATTCAGAGTTCTAAGATTTATGCTTCAGCTTGTGTCTGCTAACAAATGCCTTCACTTCAATGTAACATTTGCTTTTTCATGCATTGGAGAACTCTTTTCCAGTCTCAAGATCATGGGGTAATTGGAATTTTTTTATCTATTTCTTTTAATACTAGGTTCACACACACAGAAAACCAGATACCAGTTTGATATCTTTCCTTTTCCTTCCTTTCCTTTCTTTTCCTATATCTGCTGTGACATCACCATGTCCTAATGTGACACAATAACGCCAAATGGTGACCTCGCATACTGCCAATTTGACATCACAATTCACAATTAAGATCTCACAATTCTCATCATGACATTTCAATTGTCTTAAAACATCACAATTACCAATTGTGACACCACAGTGATGGATATGACATCATGGTATCACATTATAGCATCATGCTATGACTTTGTGACATCATAATGCCCTACTGTGACATCTGTTCACTTGTGACCCCGCAACTCCCTTTATGATATTACAATTTTCTATTGTGACCACCTGATGGCCCACTGTGACATCACAATTGGCCACTGTGATATCACCAGGACCAGTGTGACATCACAGTGCCCCACCATGATATCACATTGTTGTATGGTCAACCAATGATGCCATCTTGTGACCTCATGCTGCCCAAATGGAACATCACCATTCCTCATGATAGCCAATCTACTCCCCAAATATGAGCTCATGTTGCCTATTTATAGCAGCATAATTAACCTATTTGACATCACAATTCCCAATTGCAACATCACAGTGACATGTTATGACATCATAGTTCTACATTATGTCATCACAATACCCAATTGTGACACCACGCTGCCCTATTTTGACATTATGATACCCTTCTCCTGACTTGTCAATTCCCCATTATGACAAGATTATTCCCCATTGATGTTACAGTTTTCTTTTGTGACATGATAACCTCCCAGTGTGGCACAAGTGCCCATGATGACATCAGAGTCCCCATTATAGCATCAAAATTCCCCTTTTTCACAGGGTAAATCTTCACTGTGACATCAAGTTGTGGTGACACTAGCTTGGCCCACTGTGACATCATCATTTCCAGTGTGACACCACAATTACCTTATCATGACCTCACATTGCCCTCACTAGAGCAGCACAATCAACATTTATGTTACTACATTACCACACTGTGACAACACAGTTGCACATTATGACATCACTGTTCGAAATATGGCATCGAAATATCCCATTGTGACATCATCATGCCTTATGGTGACTTCCCACATCCTATTGTGGTATCACAACACCACGTTGTGACATCATAGTGATTCATATGACTTCAAAATTCCCCATCATTATATCATAATCATCCATTACAGCATCACACTTAACCCATGTGACATTACATTTCTTCAGTGATAACAGTAGATTTATCCTTGTGACAGAAAAACACTCCACTGTGACATCAAAGCTCCCTATTGTGATACCACTGTACCCCAGGATGCATGTTTTTCACTGTTACTTCACAATTCCCCATTATGATCTCACATTGGCCTCCTTATAATCTCAGTGTCCTCATTATGTTATCATGGCATTATTTATGCTATCACTATGCCCCACTGTGACCTCCAAAGTATCTATTGTGACATCAAATATCCAAATATGACATCAAAATTCTCTGCAGTGCCATCAGGAAACCCCCATTAGGATCTCACTCTTCCCCCATTCTGACTTATTAAAGCCATATCATTAGCTCATAATTTCCATTTTGATCACATAATGCTCCAATAGTGCCCCATCACCACCTATGTTTACCTTAATTATGATTAGAAGATCTACGAAGGCACTCTATAACCCTTCATGCAGCTCCAGGCCCACAAAAAGTACAGGATTCAGCGTTCTAAGATTTATGTTTCAGTTTGTTTCTGTTAACAAATGAGTTTACTTGAATGTAACATTTGCTTTTTCAGGCATTTAAGAAATCTTTTACAGTCTCAAGATAGTGGAAAAATTGTAATTTTTTTTATCTATTTCTTTTAATACTAGGCTCACACACAAAAAAAACAAGATGGCAGTTTGATATTTCTTTCCTTTTCCTTCCTTTCTTTTCTTTTTCCTGCTGTGACATCGCCATGTCCTACTGTGAGATGATGACGCCCTATTGTGACATCATATACTGCCAATGTGACATCACAATTCACAATTCAGATCTCACAATTCACATCATGACATTTAAATTATCTTACAACATCACAATTCACAATTGTGACATCACAATGATGGAGATGACATCTTGGTATAACATTATAACATCATGCTATGAATTTGTGTCATCATAATGCCCTATTGTGACATGTGTTCCTTTTTAACCTCGCAATTCACATTATGGCATTAAAGTTTCCTTTGTGACATCATGATTGCCCACTGTGACATCACAATTGCCCACTGTGATATCACCAGGACCATCGTGACATCACAGTGCCCCAATATGATATCAAAATTCTGTATTGTCTCCCAAGAATGCCATATTGTTACCACATGATGCCCAGTGGGAACATCACAATTGCATATTATAGCAAAACAACTCCCTGATTATGAGCTCCTGTTCTATAATTATAGCAGCACAATTAACCTTTATGACATCACAATTCCCATTAGTGCCATCACAGTGACATGTTATGACATCATACGTCCACATTATGGCATTACAATACCCCATTGTAACACAACCCTGCCTTATTTTGACATCATGATACCCACATCAGTAATTGCAATTCCCCATTATGAACAGACAATTCTGCATTGATGTTACAGTTTTCTATTGTCACCTCATAACTGCCCAGTGTGACACAAGTGCCCATGATGACATCAAAGTCCCCATTATAGCATCACAATTCCTTTTTTTTCACAGTATAATGATTCACTGTCACCTCAATTGCACTGTGGTGACACTAACTAGGCCCATTGTGACAGCATCATTTCCAGTGTGACACCACAATTACCCTATTATGACCTCACATTGCCCTCATTAGAGCAGCACAATCAACTTTTATGATACCTCAGTTCCCCACTGTGACGACATACATGCATATTATGACATCACTGTACCATATATGGCCTCAAAATAGCCCATTGTGACATCATCATGCCTTTTTGTGACTTCATACATCCTATTGTGGTATCACACCACCCCATTGCGACATCATAGTTCTCCATATGACTTAAGAATTCCCCATCATGATATTATAATGATCCATTACAACATCACAATAAACACTATGGATATCACAGTTCTACAATGATAACAGTAGATGCATCCTTGTGACAGAACAACAATTCACTGTGACATCATAGCACCCTATTGTCACACCACTGTACCCCATGATGAGACACTTTTCACTGTCACTTCACAATTCCCCATGGTGATCTCACATTTCCCTGGTTATCATCTCAGTGTCCCCATTATGCTACCGTACCATTCCTTTATGCTATCATGATGTGCCACTGTGACCTTCAAATTCCCTATTGTGATATCAAATATCCTATTATGGCATCACAATTCTCTGCTCTGCCATCAGGATACCCCCATTAGGATCTCACACTTCCTACATTCTGACTTTATAAAGCCACATCATTATCTCATAAGTTCCATTTTGATCACATAATGCTCCACTAGAGCCCCATCACAAACAATGTTTACCTAAATTATGAATAGAAGATCTTCGAGGGCACCCTACTACACTTCATACAGCTGCCAGCCATAAAAAGGACTGGATTCAGAGTTCTAAGATTTATGCTTCAACTTGTGTCTGCAATCAAATGCCTTAACTTAAATGTAACATTTGCTTTTTCAGGCATTTAAGAACTCTTTTCCAGTCTCAAGATAATGGGAGAATTAGAATTTTTTTATCTATTTCTTTTAATTCTAGTTTCACACACACAGAAATCCAGATACAAGTTTGATATCTTTCCTTTTCCTTCCTTTCCTTTCTTTTCCTATATCTGCTGTGACATCACCATGTCCTACTGTGACACAACATCGCGCAATTTTGACCTCGCATACTGCCAATTTGACATCACAATTCACAATTAAGGACTCACTATTCTCATCATGACATTTACAATGTCTTACAACATCACAATTACCAACTGTGACACCAGAATGATTGACATGACATCATGGTATCACATTATAGCATCATGCTATGCCTTTGTGACATCATAATGCCCTATTGTGAAATGTGTTCACTTGTGAACTCGCAACTCCCATTATGACATTACAATTTTTTTGTGACCTCATGATTGCCCACTGTGACATCACAATTGCCCACTGTGATATCACGAGGACCATTGTGACATCACAGTGCCCCACCATGATATCACAATGTTGTATGGTCACCCAATAATGTCATATTGTGACCTCATGCTGCCTAAATTGAACATCACCATTCCCCATGATAGCCAATCTACTCCACAATTATGAGCTCATGTTGCCTATTTATAGCAGCATAATTAACCTTTTTGACATCACAATTCCCAATTGCAACATCACAGTGACATGTTATGAGCTCATAGTTCCACATTATGGCATTACAATACCCAATTTTGACACCACGCTGCCCTATTTTGACATTATGATACGCTTCTCGTGACTTGTTAATTCCCCATTATGACCAGATAATTCCCCATTGATGTTACAGTTTTCT
Source organism: Dolichotis patagonum (assembly GCA_004027295.1). Taxonomy (NCBI): domain Eukaryota; kingdom Metazoa; phylum Chordata; class Mammalia; order Rodentia; family Caviidae; genus Dolichotis; species Dolichotis patagonum. The sequence goes on along the minus strand of PVJX010034624.1, from coordinate 757 downwards.
TTTGTGGCATGATAACCTCCCAGTGTGGCGCAAGTGCTCATGATGACATCAGAGTCACCATTATAGCATCAAAATTCCCGTTTTTCACAGGGTAATGCTTCACTGTCACATCAAGTTGTGGTGACACTAGCTTGGCCCACTGTGACATCATCATTTCCAGTGTGACACCACAATTACCCTATTATGACCTCACATTGCCCTCACAAGAGCAGCACAATCAACATTAATGTTACTACAATACCCCACTGTGACAACATAGTTGCACATTATGACATCAGTGTTCGAAATATGGCATTGATATATCCCATTGTGACATCATGCTATATGGTGACTTCACACATCCTATTGTGGTATCACAACACCGCGTTGTGACATCATATTTATCCATATGACTTCAGAATTCCCCATCATGATATCATAATCATCCATTACAGCATCACAATTAACCCATGTGACATTACATTTCTTCAGTGATAACAGCAGATGCATCATTGTGGCACAACAACACTCCACTGTTACATCACAGCGTCCGTTTGTTATACCACTGTACCCCATGCAGACATACTTTTCACGTTTACTTCCAATTCCCCATTATGCTCTCACATTGCCCTCGTTATCATCTCAGTTTGCTCATCATGCTATCATGCCTTTCCTTTATGCAGTCACTATGGCCCATTGAGACCTCCAAATTCTCTATTGTGATATCAAAAATCCCATTATGACATCACAATTCTTTGCTGTGCCATCACAATACCCC
>PVJX010034623.1:0-18824 GCA_004027295.1 Dolichotis patagonum | reverse complement strand
AAGGGCGTGCTTACCAGTCCCAAAGAGTCGTGCCAAGATGCAGGTCTGCGCAGACTTTTGATCCAAACAGCCCAGGCCACTCTTCGGGTCCGAGAGTTTTGGGTCCCAAAGAGACAGGCTGAGATGCTGCTTTCTGGGAGACCTCCTGGGGGTGAAGGGCAGGGCTACGGGCCCAAACAGACCTGGCCCAGATTCCGATCTCCAGGCAGTTCCCTGGGGATGAAGGGCAGGCCTACCAGCCTCAAAGAGTCCCGCCGAGATGCAGGTCTGCACAGACTTTCGATCCAAACAGCTCAGGCCACTCTATGGGTCCAGGAGTTTCGGGTCCCAAAGAGAGCCTGAGATGCTGCTTTCTGGGAGACTTCCTGGGCGTTGGTATTTTACATTCTTTGCTGGGTTGACTCCTAAGTATTTCATTGTTTTGGATGCTGTTGTGAAAGGTGTGATTTCCATAATTTCTCCCTCAGTTAGTTTGTTGTTTGTGCACAGCAATATCTAGCTTTGATAATTACACATTTTTAGGAACCTATTTCTCATCATCAAACACAAACTTTTGCAAGTCTCTGACTGAAAGTACATAATCTAATGGGAATAATTGCTAATGAGTAAAAATTTCTAGAGTATTGGTATGTGAATTTTGATGTAATATATCTACCAATTTTTACAACATAACCATCTTCCTCAATAATAATCTTGATGATAACTTTCAGGTCAACTTCTTAATCAACCTAGAGCGGAGGTTTTCATACAAATTAGCTAGCTTCTCAATAACTGGCATGGAATCAGCACTGTTGCAGAGTGTGCAATAAATATTAAAAGTTTTCTAAAGCATTTTTATAGTGCAATTTATTAAATGAGAACAAAATATTTTTAAATATACATTAAAATCATACACATAATATGGACATATAAATTAATGAGAAAACAAAGTGAAAGTTTTTAAGAGTAGGTTCTCTAATTAAATGACCAAGGTTTGAGTTCTTCCTATTTTGTATTACTGTACCTCAGACACTAAACTTTTTTGCTTTTTGTCTCAATCTTTAAAACCAACATTACACATTTTTCTGCATTTTATAGGAATCAAAGAAATTAATTTCCAAAAATATACTCAGTAAACTCTCATGTCAAACTCTTAGTTAAATAACTTTATAAGCTAAATAAGTTGAGATATAATTTGTGTACATGTGTGCATATTTGACTTTACCATTACTAACATACAATTGAGAGGGTTCCATTGGGTTGGTGTTATTATTTTCTTGTATTTTGAAAGTAGTTGTGTGACCACTAATTTTCTATTGCCATTCTTTGTAGTTAATGCTAACATTTCAGGATTAACACTTGTCACTTAAAAGATAAACAACTCCTTAGGAGTAGATAATATATTTTTACTCTTTCAAGAAAATTTACATATTGCAAAGATTCAACATTTATTATTAAAAAGAGAATTGGCTAACATGCATAACTGGTATCTGAATTTCAATGTAACCAATGTTTACTATTGAATGTATTTTTGACCCTGTGTGTTATACAAAAGTTTTAATTATGTTTTATGATTTCTTTAGGTATTTTCAATGATGAAATTTAGTTTTGATAATAATAATTTCCTCTCCTATATTCTAGTATATTTGTGTTTTATAAATATTAAAATCATGCATTGAGCTTTGTCCTTGGTAAAGGCATAACAATCTCATGTAGTTCATTCTTCTGCCAATACATGAATCATTGCTGCTATTTGATATGGTTTTCCTATGATGAGTAAACATTCCCACTGTTAGAACAATTCAATATTCAAATGGTTGTTTTAAAATACAATCATATAGTAACTTGTAAAAGTAAATTTTGTATGTTTTTCTTACTATAATAACAACAGCAACAACAAGGCAAACTACTAATAAAGAAGGAGAATTGCTTTTCCATAATTATGTAGGCTCAGGGACATGCTGTACATATCGTTTCACTTCTGGTGAGGGACTCTGGCTCTGTCATATTGTGTCTGCCTGCAATGGCAGGAGTATGCACAGGAGCAATTGATCATATCTCAAAATAAGAAGCCAAACAGCTGTGTGGTCCCTTGAGAATAGCAAGCAGATGAGGTAAGAGGCAGAGGGAATAAGTCTACAGAAGTGGGTCTGAGAGGCAGAGGGTAAAAGGGGAAGCTATGTCTCTAAAACTTAAGTGTTGAGTCCTATCAAGCAGATTGCACTTGCTAAAAACAAGGGGACATATGATTCACTGACTTCTGAGGGACCTGAAGCAGCTTTCTCAAACCCACAAAAATAATCCAGCTCTAACAACTGCACCATACTTGTGAACACATAGTTCATAGACTATGTTAAATTAACCAAAAATAGCCCCTGATTCATTGAAATTATTTATAATCTCATTCACGTTATGTTTTTTTTATCCTTTCAGGGACTTTGGGTATCGTGACAGGTCCCTAAACTTAAAGACAAAAAAATCTCCCTTTCAGTAGAAAAGAGGAGACTTGCCCTTTAGGAGTGATTAGCTATGATAATCAAAAAAGTCTATTCCTTCCCTTTAAAAACTACATGTAGATGCTCACACTTGATTTTGCCGATGGCTATGAGCTCTTCTGACTGGCCAGGTCCCACACTGTGGAGTGCAATGGTCTTTGATGTTTGATAATAAATCTGTGCTTTCACTTCTATTTCTGTGTCTTGCCTGATTTTTTGCTCCAATACCAAGAACCTAGAACTGATGCAACCCCCATCAACAAGATCACAAGAGAACTACCTCCTTCAAAGGCCATGGGCCAGCAAACACTCACATCAAGGCTTCCACCCTTGCTCCACTTTGAAAAGTTTTCCGCATTTCCTACATTGCCTTATTGGCTACCAAATTCCCTATTCAGTGATCCTTGGAAGAAAAATCTTCACAAAAACTAACCTTTGCTTTTCATTTGGTTGTTTACTATTGCTTTGAGAAATCTGGCATGTCCTAGATTTTAAAAAATGTTAGTAAGATGTACATATGCTCAGAGTATATTTTCAAAGAAACATATTGTAATTTCAAGCTATTATCATGGCTATTTGCATCAGATTACTATGTTTTCCTGGAGCAATTTCTGAATCATTAAGTCCTTGATAATACCTCATTATTTGCTATGTGTTAAGCCCATACAAATTTGAGTGTCTAATTTACCTAATATATATGACAAAAGAGAAAACTTGCAAACAATAAACAACACTATTAATCACCTCATGAAGCAGGAAACCACTATATTTGTTAGTAATATTATTTCTTCAATATAATACTACCAAGTAAACAATTTAAAAATATTATATTATTGGGATGTATAGTCTTCTTAACATTTATTCTGTGTTGTGAAACTAAAAAAAACTATAAATCGTGAAATTACCAAATTACTTTTATTTCAGACCCTTCTATTCTATTAAAACAAAGAGAATGAAAAATTTGCCTAACAGGATGTAAGAAAAATATGTTGCTGTAGCAACTGCATACCATTTGTTATGTTTTCTTTATTAGGATAGTGATGGCACAGAGAAGAAATACTGTTTTGAGAGAAGAAAACAATTTGACCAAATGCATATTTCTGTTTTCTTCTTATGTAGTTATGAAACATTATCTTTTTTTTGTGGAAGTACCTACATTTTGGGGGATGTATGAAGGTTTAAAGGATTTGTAAGGTTTCCATATACCTGATTTTGTGATTGACTTATAATTTTCTCCTAGATGGGAAGAAAAAAAGGATAAGGAAGCAAAGTTTTCAGAAAAACTAATGCAGTGCAGGTATTTCCATAGGCTCTAATAGGTTTGATGTCCCTTGGATAAATTATGTCTTCTATCTATCTATCTATCTATCTATCTATTATCTATCTATCATCTATCTATCTATCTATTATCTATCTATCTATCTATCTGTCTATCTATCTATCTATCCTCTCTCTCTCCTTATATTTGATCTCTGACAGTCACCTGTCCAATCATATAATAAATGCACTATCAAAATTTATTATACAGATACTGAACACAATGCAGTGTCACTTAGTAATTTGGTTTATATGTTCAACAGTGTCACCTTAATAATTTGGTTTACATGTTGAACTTTCAACACATTTTTATTAAGGTTGTCAGAGTAAATAGAAGTATGAACTCACCACATTGTTACTGTGCCTCAGACTTCCTATGCCACTGTTTCATGTCACTCTTAAACTACTATATCCTGATGTCTTTATTATGTAGTACTGTGGTCTCATGAGGTACCCATGTTTATCTGCCCTGATAGGTGTGTAGGTCTAGATTTCTGCAGATGTTTTTAATTTCAAAAGCACTAACAAAATCAAATACAAGAATGATTAAGCATTGCCTGCTTTCTGCATCTTGGAATAAAGTCTTTCACTTTCATCAGTTTCAACTAATATTTGAATACAGTTACTTTTCCAAATCCAGTTCTTTTGGGTTCTGGACTGTAATTAGCTTTCATATATAGAAAGTTTAAGGTCAATATTATTATTATTTTTTTTTTTTTGGTACTGGGGATTGAACTCATGACTGCCTGCTTGAAGCAGGCGCTTAAGCCACTGAGCTAAATCCCCAGCCCCAGATCAATATTATTTTAGACATGCAAACATATTTCTCATGTAGATCATGTATATTTTCATACTACTAGCAGTATCCAGAAAACCAATTTCAAACTGCACTTTTTTACATTTTAAAGTAAAATAAAATGTTTTAAACATTTTAAGTTTATAAGTTGTTATAAACTACTGGAGAGATAAAAGTGTTTACCTTTGAGGCTTTAATGGTATTTCCAATAGAACAGAAGTACTGAATATTCTTGTATGAGCATGGATTTCCCATCAAAGCAGAACTATTTTTCTCTCTAATGCTGTGTGTGATGGTATGTCATTTAGAATGCAGTGGCTTTACATGGCAGTTGCTAAACATGCTCAATTTACACAAAGCTAGTTGGTAGAGGTATCTTTATCCCAGTCTGGTGGCTAATAAAATTATAGTGTTGAGCAATACTGAAGAAAATAGCTCTACAAATACAATTTTTAAATGAGTCTTTCCTGCAGTCACTAGCTTTATGCTTGACTGAAGATCACCAAAGCTCATTTTTGTGTTTCTTACACTTTATGTTTTCTTTGCTTTCTTCTACCTTCAAGGTTCCTTAATTCTGTGGTCCCTGATATACATGTCCCACTTAAAGGTACTAATTCTCATTTCCGTTTGCATTACAGCATTGTGATCTTCAAAGACTGTCCAATATTTCTCCCTTACCAGAGTGACTATTCCATGTGAAGATCTGGACCTTGTGACAAGTTATTTCATAGCATTTCTCAGCATCTTGAATTTGTAAAGAAATTTATTTTTCACTAAGCAGCAAAAACCCATTAGGGCCTAAATAATTGCTTGTGATTTTATGTATATTTATGAGTTCAGGAATTAGTAAAAATAACAAAATTTTCCTTGGTAGGGGACAAAACCAAAAGACAATTATGAAAATTTTACACTTCTTCACCTGCTTACCATCTTATTTTTATATGTAGTTATACATATAGATGTGAGATATATGGATAGTAGAATATGCACATGGATGTAAATATACTGATATAAACCAAAATTCAGAAAATAGTTCTATTTTCCATTTTATCAGCCCCTAAATATGCATAAGGTAGATGATTCATACTTTTTCTTGAAAAAGGCAGTGCTTTAATGATCTCAAATGAATGACAATAGTGGAATTTTTTATTTTATTTTAAAAGGGAGTAAAATTAAACACAACAAAACACAACAGAATGGGACATAAAAAAGCATAAATTTCAAAGCTAGACAACCAGAGATCTTCACTATCTGTCATATTGTCTCTTATTTTCTTCCAAATGGTTGTCCTTATCTTTGCATATGGAGAGCTCATACTAAATAACATAGTCAATGTTTTCACAAGATGTGTAATTCACTGGCTCCCACTTGCTAAGCAGGGGGGAAGGAGAGGGGGGACATGGGACGGGGGACAGGCCGACATGAGATGTCTGACTCTCAGCCCACACGCAGACAGGATCACAGCCGCCCCCCAGAGAGGGGAGGAGCTCCTTGTTCTCCTGGCACCCTGAGTCAACTGCACAGTGCAGGTCCCAATGCGCCAGGGTCTGTCCCCTGCAGGCCCCCTAAAGTCTGCCATACTCACCTGCTATTTCTTTCTGATGAACTGACCATTCCAAGTCCAAAGTTCTGAAGTGGCCAACAGACCACAGAAAGAATTCTCTTTAGGCTCCTGTTTGAAACCAGCAGCTAGAGCAATCTGCTGGCCTTGCTTCAGGGCCACAATAGTGGAATATTTTTAACTTACTTAGCATACCAATCTAAATATAGTTTCACTAGAAATAATTGGCTTGTTTTAAAAGAGAGAAAATAAAGATATTTAAGTCAAAAGGATTGAATCAAAGAACTTCAGTGAGATCTAAAATCAATCAAACCTCTATTCCTGTCCAATCCATAACACATTTTAGCTAAAAAATTGCACAGATGGTACTTATCTATGAACCCTTAATTTTCTTATTTGTAACATAGAAATATTATAATAATTCATAATTTTGTGTGTGGTACTTGAATAAATAATACTGAAAAGGTTGGGAAAAGTTTTAAAGATTATAAATATCAGCATCCCTGTATCAAGCCGTCACCATCATTATTGTTATCATTGTCACCTTTACTTTACAATACAATTTTAATTTACATTGGGACTATCACTTTAATTAGAAAAAATACATTTCAGTGTTGACGTAATTTAGTAAATGATAGCAGGATTTTGAAGTTAGCTTATCTTTTTTGAATTACTCTCTCTTACAAATAAGCTTAACTATTCTCCTAACTTCCCAAACCTCAACCCTTTTAATTATGAAGGAGACATAATTAATAATCCATTTTACAGAATTATATTGGAAATTAAGCACTAACTTCTGTGTTTTCTAACACAGTAGGGAACTTTAAGTGTAATTTTATGCCACTATTATTAATTTAATTAGTACAATTTCATAAGAAAATAATTTGAATTTCTTTCTTCTTATTTTCATCCTCTTGTTTAGATTACTACATTACGCAAATAAGTTAGGGCCTAGTACTGTCTGCTAGTTAGTGTACTCTAACTTCTCAGAGGAAATACTAAAGAAATAGAGAAATAAAGAGATATTTAAGAAATTTGAGATTTTATTGTATGGTTGAAATCAGCTGTATTAGAATGTAATTTAAATTTCAAGTCTAATGAGTAGGAAAATAATATATACCCAGATTTATAAGTTTAAGATGCTATGTTGGCATCTGGACACTAATTGTATCTTAGTTACTTTCCTGTTGCTAAGACAAAATACCAAACGCCCTAGGTTAAAGAAGGGAAGAATTACTTCAGCTTGCTGTTTGTAGAGGTTTCAGTCCATAGAAAAGGTGTCTCCAAATCAGTGTACCATGATAAAGGGGCATTGCAGAGGAATAAAAGTACACGGCAGGGCACGCAGAAAGCAATAGTTGGTGAGCCTCCATTTCTCTTTATATCCCATCCAGGCCATAATGATCCATGCCAATCACCCACACCCAGAAGTATGCTAAACCGAGTAATACACTCATCCGGTATCATAGCCCTAATCCCAGTATCACACCATGATTGAGCCCCCTTCCCAAAGCCTACCTCTCATAGCATGAGGCTCTGGGGGCCATCTACAAATCAGGCATAACAAATGACATCATAACAATTTTTAGAGAAAAGCAGTGGTTTCATATGTAAAAGTCTGAACTCTTAGTACTCACTTTCCTAAATCACGTAAGGTTCATAATATTATTTTTCTTTTTTCAATAACAAATATAATGCTATATGAATCATGTTAGATAAGAATTTTATAGGATGATTCAAGGATAAGAAAAGTAAGAAAAAGTGAATTCACCCTTTTGTTTGAGGCAGAGTGAGAAGTAGAGATCAGTGTCAGAAATTCTGAATGTATAAAAGCTATAAAAGACCACCTAGGATAACCCAGGACGGATGGCAGCATCAGAGCATTTACATACACATTATTACTTAGGAGCAGGAGAGCCGAGGCGGCCAACTTAGACATCTGGACGATGGGTCTGTGACATCTTCGCATTTCCTGAACTGCAGCGGAGGGTAGAAAGACATTGTGGTATCTACGCACTCAGGGAAGGAATACACCACCAAAGTTCTCCAGGAATGAAAGGCTTATGGTGAAGAACATAGCTGTGGGTGACTCGCCATACATCACACAAAATTTAGGAAGCCCCCGTTTTCGTGTATATGGGCAAAATTTGGATTCAAAAGACGTTCCTTGTCTCAGTGTATTGCAACATGAGTAGATGGCGATTTATGGAGATCATATAGATAACTCTTTAACCAATGGTTTAGTCATAAAAGAAATCAAGTGCCCTTAGACAACCCAGAATAAGGGAAAGGGAAATTCTTCAAACCTTTAGTTCCTGAATTAATCAAGTTTAATTTTTTTCTGTTACTTTTTTTTTAATCAGGAAAATTAAAGCATTAATTAGAAGGTTAGAGAAGATACGAAGGTTTCCAGCTTAATTATCTGGAAGGGGCAAACTCTAATCCAGGAGTTCAGACTGGCCCACTTAAAATGACAGGAGGCCATGTTCAAGGATTATAAGCTTAAATTATAAAATATTATTGAAATTGGGACTAAAGTAGAAGTTTTATTATAGGAAAGATGATTTTTATTTATATAACTTTTTCTAGCATAAGTTGTATACCTGTTAGTGTAATAACAAATTACATCTTTGGAAAAGGTGAAGAAGAAATGAAACTTTCTTTCAGCTTGAAAAGTTCTCAAATATCTTAAATGCTTGGAAGGAAGATGATATTAAAATAGAGACAGAAACAGCAAATGCAGAACACTTTTATCTTTCAAATATGTAGTCCTTTATCTTGGCACCTGTCATCTTGTTATTGATATGTTGATAATATGTCTAACATTACATTCTCTTTGTTTGGCATGGATGATTATTGTATACTCTTCACATGACAAGTTCTTATTTGCTGACCTCCATTAACCCTGAGTTTCTTTCCCTGACTTTTTTTATCTCTTTTGTTCCATTTCACATCGTTTTCCATATATTAAACCAAAACTGTTGATGAAAGAGTTTTAAACTAAGACAAATAATCATTGTTCCAGAATGTGTCCTTTGAATATCAGTGTTTTGAAAAGAAGCACTTAGGTTTAAATAGGAATGACAATAAAAACAAAACAAAATAGTAAAATCCAAAAGAAAATGTATACTGAAAGATAATCAATCCAAAGCATAGTGACAGTATCATATTTTCTCAGGTGGGCAGGCAACATCTTCCAAGCATTCGTAAAAATAATTGAATGATAATTTTAATTCTATATTCCAATATATTAATTTGGTTTTATAGTTTATAAGTGGGAGATGATGTAGGTGACACAGAGCAAGAAAAAATTTTGAGGAACATAGAATCTCACTGAGATCAATCGAGTTGAAATAAAACACCTATTTGGTGGCACCATATTTAAGAATGATACACAAAATGCTTGACAAGTGGCATGTATGATGTGCATCCCAGTCATTAGGTAAGTAAGCTCCTACATCTGCCACTTTGGACTAAATTTCTGTTTTCTCTTTGGCCATGTGTTTTGTCTTCTATCTGGAATTATACATGCACATCTTTTACCCAATTTTAAAAACTTTTTTTTCTACATTCAGTTGCAAGTTCTTTTGATATTTGATTGCTGTAAACATTATTTCAAGTGCAACTAAAGTAATAATTTCCCACCAAGCTTGAGTATTATATACATTGGGGAAAAATGGTGCTGGCATTAGAATTTTATTTCTTTCAGGAGAATAAAAACACCTGTGAGAACACAAGATTTATGAAGATTGCTTCTCTACTCTTCTAATTGAGGCTTACTAAAATATGTATTCCTGAAAGAGATGCATTTGCTCAGGGGAAAAATTCAGTGAGAAATCAAAAACAATAGAAGGGTAAGAAATTCATAAAACATCTCAGTAAAACATAAAGGTTTAGGATTCAGTACTGCAAGAGGTATGACCAATATTTAATTTGTATTTCTTTGTACAGAAGCTATTTCCCTAGTAATTTTTCAAAGTGTACCTTGAACTTAATACTCTGAAACTTTATTATATATTTTTATAATTTGATATTTAAACATTTGCTTTTACCTTGCTAGTGGTTATTCTAGCACTAGTTAGCTATTTTCAGTCATAGGATTAATTTTCGTATTATATGTGAAAATTTTGGTCACTGTTTAGATACTTAATTTCTCCAATAAACAATTCTGGTTTTTAGAATTCTGGTTTTGAAACAATTCCTTTCTTCTGTTCTTCAATTGTCTTTTTTTATTTACATTTACTTACATATCTTTATTTTTAAATTTTAAGTATTAATGCACATTTACGTGTACAAATTAATGGGTTCCCTGTGACAGGTCTATATATGCATATATAAACATTGAAAAATATCTACCTTCACTTCTCCTTTTCTTGCTCTCTCTTCCGTCTCCCTTCTGCAAGCCCTCTTCCGCTACGTCAGCAATACCTCTTCTACTTTCAGATCATCTTTGCTGTGATTTTAGCATCTACATGTGCTAGAAACCATAACACTCGTTTTAATGTACATGGTTTGTTTCTCTTTATCCATTTATCCTTGAAGGGCATCTGGTCTGATTCTATATCTTGGGTATTATGAAAAATGCCACAATAAGCAGCAGTATCTTTGGTGTATTTTTACTTTTTTCATATTCAGGTATTTACCTCGGTATGACATAGCTGTGTCATAAAGTAGTCCTATTATTAGGGCACTGATGAACTTCTGTATGGCTTTAGCAATTTACATTCTCATCCACAGTGTATAAGGATTCCTTTTGTCTTGCATTCTTGCCAGCATGTGATTTTTGGTTATTTTGGTTTGTTTTTATGATACTAGCTATTCAGACAGGAGAAAGATATTATCTTAATGTAGCTTAGATTTGCATTTATATAATGTAAAAATGTTGAGAAGTTTTTCATGTATTTATTGACCATACTTATTCTTTGCAGAAGTGTCTGTTGATGTCTTTTTTTTTCCCTCCAGCAATCAAACTCACAGCTTCATGCTTGCCAGGCAGGCACTGTGCCACTGAGTTATATCCCAGTTACCTGTTGATATCATTTTATTTGGATTAAAATAGTTGTCCCTTTCCTGTTAGGAATTTTTTTTCTTTATGTATCTGGATCTCAATCCTCTGTCAATGAATACCTGGAAAAGATTTTCTCATTTTGTAGTCTGCATTTCTCCATTCATTTTCTTTGCTTTTCGGGAGCTTCTAATTCGATATAATCTCATTTGTCAATTTGTGCTTTCATCTCCTGAGTCCTATTCAGGAATTAATTGTCAATGTCCATACCATGCAGTGTTTCATCTATGTTATCCTTTAGTGGTTACAGAATTGGAGATTTGGGCCTGGGGATATGGCTCAGTGGCACAGTGCCTGCCTAGCAATCCTGAGATACTGAGTTCTATTCCAAGTATAAAAAAGAACTGGAGACCTCACATTAAGGTAACTGATCAATCTTGAATTGATTGTCCTACTGAAAATATGAATTCAAAACATATTACACATATCCTACACCTTTTATGATCAAATTAGTGTCATTCCAGGGATGCAAATTTGGTTCCACATATTCAAACCAATAAACATCATATATCCAAACCTATGTGAAGTCAAGGCATCATGGTAGTAAAAAGAAGCAGTAAGTTGGTCCACTGTTCTCAGGCTCAGGCTGCTGCTGCATGAGATAATAAGACCATCATCAACTGGAATATAGTGCGCTTAGGATGGCAACCAGGAAATAAAATGTTCAACTTTAGGTCCAAATTATCTCCCTAAATGTTCATGCGTTTGGAGGGTAATAGAATCATGGTTTGGGAGTTGGCACTATACTCATTGATGGATTCAATCACTTGTGAGATCATAGCTGAATGTGCTGGCAGGAGGTGAGAACAGGTCAGAAGAGGCAGGTTACAGGCATCATGACCCGGAAGAGTATTCATCCCTTCTCAACTCCTCTTTTCACTCTCCGTTTCCTGACTGCAGTGACATGGGCAGCTTCCCTCCACCCAGGTCCTTCTTCCATTCCATTTCTGCTTTGGAATTACCTCCCCTTCTTTAAATGGTAGGTAATAAGGAAGTGCCAGGAAACTGAGTAAGACACAGGAGAAGCTAGAAAAAGAAACACAGCTGCTCCACAACGCAGGCCTCACACCCAGTACAGGTCTAGAATTCACATCATTCTGTGAAATGCACAAAAATCTTCCAGTAGAATAAGCCAGGGTGAGGCTATTGTTTGGCATGGATCTTAGAGTTTGCCTCAGTGTCAGTGCAGACATGTCTCTCCCAGTTGGACAGGTCCTGGAAACAGGTATAATTGCAAGTGAGAGATTCCACATTTATGGGTGCTGCTACACACACACACACACACACACAACTACTTTTTGCAATGAAGTCAAGAAGTACCTGCTTCTTGATACACCCTCAAGCTACCAACTGTCACCCTCATTTCTGGCTAAGTCTATAACAATTCTTTCACCAGGAGAGGAAAAAGGAGCCTCTATAGTCACTGATGTTGAGATAGTTGTAAACTCGACTGAAATGTCTTCATAGAGCTGCATTGAAGCCATGGATAATAACTTCTGGAGAAGAAAAACAAACCCTGTTATGGTTTGGATTGAGACTGTCCCCCAAAAGCTTCATGTGGTTATATGCAGGGATTCAGGAAGGTGATTGAACACTGAGGTGAAAGTCAAGTTGCTGTTGGAGCTGAGACCTAGTCAAAGTAGTCCAGTCACTGGGACAGCTTGAAATCTGTATATGCATCTCTTGCTCTTTGCTTTACTCTTTGCTTCCGGACTGCAATGGTGAGAAGGGCTTTTCTTCCTGCAGTCCTTGCAACTGTGCTCTTTTCTAAGTTTCAGTCTTAAACTCTGAGTCAAAGTAAGTTTCTCTTGCTTTACATTGTGACTTTCAGACATTTTGTCTCAATGATAAGAAAGCGAATAAGTCAAACTGAATGGTCCTCATTCAGATTTTTATCTCTCAAGTATCAACTTCTGCGGGAACCACATGCTAAAGGAAGTCATATTACCCAGTCAGGATTAGAGTAGTGAATGTTTGGAGCAAATAAAGATAAGACATGACATACTTTGCTCAGGTTTTTGTATCTCTGATATCAGGCACAGTAAGAAACAATCACCCAGGAGAAAATCTGAATTGTAAACAAATGATATAGAAGTTATTAGATATATCCCAAAGAAATACCTTAATGCTTGTTTACCCAGAGGAGGATGTTGAAACATATGCTAACAGTTTAAAAAATCTAGTCACTGAGTTTTTTTGTAGAAAATTTCTCTAAGGGGAATAAGATAGATTCTCAGTTAAAGGAGGTGTTTAGAACCCTAAATAGACAGGAACAGAAAAGAAATTTTCCATGAAACACCATAGGTAAAATATGAGAAATTCAGAACAAAGAAATAATATTAAATGCTTTTAGCAATAACCTCTAAATCCTGTAAAAGGGCAAACCTATCAGAATTATATCAAATTTCTCAGTGGTAACTTTAAAGGGTAGGAGTGCTTAGGATGAAGTTTTTCAGTCCCTGACTAAAAATAATTGTCAACTCAGGTTATTACTGCTTGCAAAGCTATCCTTAAAAATTTAAAGGAAATAAAGATCTCCCATAATAAGCAGAAACTACTGAAATTCATGACCACCAAAACAACACTGCAGAAAGTACTTAAATGAATCTTGAACAGAGGAAGAAATCAGCAACCTTGAGACTGAGTTTAACAGTAGTGTTGTAGTGTGTGACCTGGGAGGTGTAAAGGGTGGAAGATTACTTGGAGACAAAATTTTGTTCAATTACTGAGAATGCAGAGGAGATGCTTCTTGGGCAGAAGAGAGCTGCAAGTAAACAGTAATGAGCCAAAAGATTGATCAAATTTGAGTCTAACAAGAAAGTGGAACAGTTTCCATGCTCCTAAAATGCATGGCTAGACTTCAGAGTAGAATCTTCAGGAAAACAATCAGCAGAATTAAAAGCCAGCATGTCCCTTCCACCTAAAAGATGGCCTAAAATGGGCTGACAAGTGTCATGTAGCAAACCATCTCACTCTTCCCCTTACACTCTAACCAAAACTTGTATATAATATGTTGTGAATGCTTTTTCTCTATATCGTTGTTCTCGTGACCTCGAGTTTACAACTTCAGTTGTCTCAGATCACTACTGTGTCCCTGAGGCTCTCTTAGCCTGAAGAAGCATCCCACTGTGTTACCAGTGATTCAACTAAACCTCAACTCCAAGTAATCTTTTTCATCCTCTGTGCATCTACAATCACCAATGAGACAGAGTAAATCCCATGGAGAGCATAGAAAAAAACAGAAATAAATCATATACCAGAGGAATAACAAAATGGAATAGTACATGCATTTCAATAACATCTTATCCAAATAATCTTAACATTCCCAAGAAAAAACATGGCAGATTTGATAAAACACAAGACCCGTTACATGTTGTCTTCAAGAAACACACCTCTTCTGAAAAGACATAGATGGACTGAAAGTACAATGATGAAAAATGATTCTCCAAGTAGTTGAAGTCTGAAAGCAAGCAATAGTGGTGGTACCTGAAAATGTGGATTTCACGCTAAAATATAGTTGGGAAGATAATGATAGCCATTTTATCTGTTAAATGAAACAGTTCACTAAGAGCAGATAACAATTGTAAATATATTCATAGGATTCATTAATGTATCCAGTTTTATAAACAAACAAACAAGCACCCCCACTTGACATAAAAGTACAGAAGCACAGAAACACAAACCTGGGTGTGTGTACGTGTCGGGGGGGCTCAGTACACTGCTATAACAAATAGAGATGTCAATTAAGAAAAAATCCAACATCAACCATCAGCATTAAACTACATTATAGATCCAATGAATTTAACAGATATCTATAGAGTGGACCATCCAACCTCCTGGAATACATTTCTGGTCACTATCACATGAAACTTCCTATACACTGGTCATATTGTAGGCCATAAAGCAAGACTCCCCAAATACAAAAAAGGAAGTAATATCTTGTGTTCTGATGGCTAACAATGGAATGGAAATCAAAATATGCAGCAAAAGAAATCACAAACGGTGACCAAGTAACACACTCTTTAATGATCAGTGAGTCATAGGTGATATCAAGTGAGAAACTTGAGCATTCTAAAAATTAAATGATAATACAAATACCACAAAGCAAAATCTGTGGGACACAAAGAATGTAGTTCTAAGAGAGAGATTTCCATTTTTAACTACAAAATAAAACAAAAATGATATTAAAACTAAATATTCACACTAAAACATAATATTTGTGACATAAAAAGCAAATAACTTGAAATTGATATATCAAAAGATGTAAAATGTGTCTCCACATTAAAAAAAAGCTACACAAGACTGAGGAAAAAATTTAAGAAGAGAGGTGGAAAAAGGTACCATGTTCATAAATAAATTTCTATTTTTACTATGAGTACTGTCTTTAAGTTGGAAATCTTGCAGTATCATAGTGCAAAGATACATTGAGATGTTGTAGTAAGTGTGCAGTGATAAACAGAGAAAAATTGGAACAGGTTTTAGAAAGAGTCCCCAAGACAAATGGCTTCCTGATTTCTGATAATCCTACCTATGAAGTTTATTAAGAAAGCATAAGTCATGCTGGTTCAAAGTGAGTATGCATATAGAAAAAAAAAGGCAAATCAAGATTTGTAGCCTACAAGTATGTAAGTATTACTTTAAGAAACAACATAGGCCTAAATTAACAATATGAAAGAAAATAATTCTACAAAAACCCCACAAAAATATCCTCATGAGATTGGAAAAAAAATTCAAATATCACAAAAATGTAAATAAACAGAAAAGATTACATATTTGGCTTTATTACAGTTAAGAACATACAGCTTTAAAAGGATGGGATTACAAGTGTAATGCATTCCTGCTACAAGCATTCAACAAAGATACATTTCCAGAAGTAATAAACAATCTAACAAGCCAATAAGAAATGGATATATAATCCAGTACAAAATGTGCTAAAACTTGAACAGATTTATCATGGAAAAAACTATGTAATATGTTACAAAAAGTGTTCAAAATATGAAACCAACTTGGAGTTGTGAATTAAAATTTTAATTAGATAATGCAGTAAACTTCTCTATATTTGAAGGTCCTGCACCTGAGAATCCAACCAACCAAATATCAAAACTACTTTCAGAAACTATCTTCCTGTACTTAAAATGTAGAGGCATTTTTTTTTCTTGTTGCATTTCCCTAAACAATGCAGTATATATGCAAATCTTTGACCCTACATTGATTAATTATATTAAGTCACCTAGCGATTATTTAAATGATAAGGCAGTATGTTCATAGGTATCAATTCACCATGAAAAAAAATGTAAAAAGTAAAAATAACAACTTCTTGCAAAGGCATGGAGTGCATGCGTTCATTGCTGAAAGAATGTAAATTTCTGGAACTGTTTGGGAGAACCGCCCTTATCTGCAAAACCTAGCATACACTTATCCCATGCATTAGGGTTTTACTAGAGGAACAGATATAACACAAGATATGGAAAGGTATAAGAAATTATGACATTGGCTTGCTAAGTGGTTAGGCACAGAGTCAGGTGAAGAAGCATGCAGAGGGTATCTGCATAATGGATGCTGAAGGATTTAATCAAAGGACTAGAGTGCACTGCAGTATCTCTAGGAGGCTGCTTAGTGTGTAAGAGAAGGCTGAAAGATCCAAGGCAGAAACCAGAGTCTGTGCAGGAAGCCAGGAGATGATGTGTAAACTGAAGGCAAAGACTGAAGCTCCTCCAAAGAATAGAACAGTCGAGTTCATTGTGATAAGCTTCTCCTGAAGACTGAGAAGCACATCATCTTCCTCTCCAGAGCCAAGAAGTGATGCTCAAAATACAGGCCAGGACTCTCCCAAAGTGAACCACAACCATTTTCTACCACAAGGTCCTAGGCTCCTCTGACAGTGAAAACAGCCAAGTTCAAATAGGGAAAGAAGCTCAACACGCTTTTCCAGGAGAACCCACAACAGCAGGAGAAGCAACAACAAACACCACCACCAGTCTTCCTCTCCAGATCCTCTTTCTATGCTGACAACAATCCTCAGGTGGTGTACAACGTGACTCAGTTCAGCTACTGTCACAAGTTGACCACCAGTTTTGAATCCACCATATCTCTTGACAAAAAAATAATATTTGTGTTGACTGAAATGATTTTAAGAAGAGTTTCATTCGTTGTAGTTAAATAAACCCTGGTATCCTGTGAAAGTGATGCTCCATTATATAAGCTGAAACCTCACTGTCATGTTGGAGTTTAGAAGTGGACATAAACGGGAAGAAATTAAACATGGAGATTTGATTATTCTTTTTTTATTTTATTTTATTTGAAAACAAAACACAAAAAGGGTAGAAATAATACATATTTTCAAAAAAATGAACAGTAAGAAATCATTAATAGATAAATTACATATTGTCCTCTTAGAAATAGTTGTTCAAGTTACAAAATTAACATGGATAAAGTGGACCTTCAAACAGTGAGACTGAAAACAGTTCTGTTCAACAATCCAACAAAAAATTGCTGGGGATTTAGCTCAGTGGCTTAAGTGCTTGCCTGGTAAGCGCAAGGTCATGAGTTCAATCCCCAGCACCAAAAAAAAAAAAAAATTAGTAATATGGTTATCAATGCTACACACTTAAACATACATGCACACTTAAACATATCCTTTAGAGCACTTTCTTTCACTCTCTTTTTTTACAATAGCGATTACACATTTTGGGTTTTAATACTCCTACAGTTCTTATTTCTTTTCACACTAGACACACAATATATATGTACAAATATGATTCTTCTTTATTTGACCTATGAGGATAGTCTCAAGTTGTCTCCATTTAATTACCTATGAAGGCCTCAAGATCATCCTTTTTTATAGCTGACTAATATTCCACTGTGTAAAAGTACCACATCTTTTTCATGCACTCTGCAGTTGATGGGCATTTTGGTTGTTCCCAAGATTTAGCTATTACAAATTGTTCTGATATGAACATGGGTGCACATATATCACTGTGATATGATCTTTTCAGTTTTTCTGAGAAAATACCCAGCAGGGGAATAGCTGCAATGAATGAACTTCCAATCCTCGTCTTCTGAGAATTCTCCATACTGATATGCATAGTGGTTGCACCACTCTACACTCCCACCAACAATGGAGCAGTGTTCCTTTTTCCCCTCATCCTTGCCAACATTTGTTGTCAGTTGATTTCTTGATGGCAGCTATTCTTTCAGCAGTGAGATGAAATCTCAATGTTTTAATTGGCATTTCTCGAATTACCAGTGATGGTGAATATTTCTTCATGTATTTATTTGCCATTTGTATATCTTCATCTGATAACTGAGTGTTCAACCCAGATGCCTATTTTTGGAGAGGGTCTTTGAATTTGGGCGGCTTGATGTTTTTCAATTGTTTATATGTCCTGGATATAAGTCCTTTGTCTGAGGAGTTGCTGGCTAAAATTCCTTCCCATTCTTTGGGTATGCTTTTCACTCTGTTGGTGATTTCTTTTGAAGTGCAAAAACATTTCAATAATATGAGATCCCAGTTGCTGATTCTTTGAAGTGTTTCCTGTGCAGTTTGCGTTTTGTTCATGAATTCTCTGCCTACCCCTATGTCTTCAAGACTTCTACCTACCCCATCTGCCA
>PVJX010034622.1:0-18810 GCA_004027295.1 Dolichotis patagonum | reverse complement strand
TATGATGTTTTCAGTTCTTCTGGGAATATGCCTAGAAGTGGAATAGCTGGGTCAAATGGGACTTCCAAACCCAGCTTTTTGAGGAATCTCCAGACTGACCTCCACAGTGGTTGCACCAGTCTACACTCTCACAAACAGTGCAGAAGAGTTCCTTTTTCCCCACAGCCTCTCCAGCACTTGTTGTTGGTAGTTTTTTCTATCCTGGCCATTCTTTCTGGGGTGAGATAGAATCTCAGTGTAGTTTCAATTTGCACTTCTCTCATGACTAATGATGATGAACATTTTTTCATGTATTTATTTGCCATTCGTATTTCTTCATCTGGGAACTGTGTATTCATTTCACATGCCCATTTTTGGATTGGTTCTTTGAATTTTGAGGGTATGAGTTTTTAAAATTCTTCATAAATTCTAGACAGAAGTGCATTGTCTGCGGGACAATCCATTAAGATTTTTTTCCCAATTTGTGGGTTTTCTTTTCACTCTGCTGGAAATCTCTTTTGACATGCAGAAACTCTTTAATAAGATATGGTCCCAATTATTGATTCTGGGAAGTATTTCCCGTGTAGTTTGATTCTTGCTCTCTACCTACCCCTATATCTTCGAGTTTTTTTTTTACCTACTTTGTCTTCCAACAGATTTAGTGTTTCTGTTTTAAGATTGAGATCTTTGATCCATTTAGATTTTAGTTTAGTACATGGTGATAGGCATGGGTCTAGTTTTAGTCTTCTGCATATGGATAGACAATTTTTCCAGCACCATTTGTTGAAGAGACTGTCATTCTTCCAGTGAACATGTTTGGCCCCTTTATCAAAGATAAGGTGGTTGAGTGAGTTTGTGGTTGTGGTTATATCTTCCAATCCATTCCATTGATCTTCAGGTCTGTTTTCATTCCAGTAACATGTTGATTTTATTACTGTAGCTTTGTAGTATAATTTCAAATCAGGGATTGTGATGCCTCCTGCCTTGCCTTTGCTGCTTAGAATTGCCTTTGCTATTCTAGGTCTCTTCTGGTTCCAGATGAATTTTAGGAGTGATTTCTCTAGGAATGCCATCTTTAAGAATATAGTTCTGCAGGCCATTGTTTCATTCTGAAAACCACTTTTGTTCTAGAAATCCTATCTTAATGATGTGTTGTTTTGCTGATGGTTTACAGTAGTTGTTCAAAAATCATTTAGTTCAGAGCTGGTCATATTACATTGCCTCAAGTATGTAAATTTGTGTCATGGGTCTGGAGGACTGACAGGGAGGACAGGCACCTGTTAAAGAATAATTTTAATCATTGCCCTTAAGGAATTGGTAACCTAGGAGAGGGGATGTAATTTTCAAAATTAATACAGAAAACCACTGAAACATGGATGTAAACATGTAAGTTAAGATTAATTTCAAACTCAGTTTGCATTTATTTCTTGGGGAGTCTTAAGGTTCTTCAGGGATAACATAGGGATTCTATTTGCATGATGTTTTCTAACCATTGAAGTCAAACAGGTTTTTGTTAACAATCTTTCTATCCACACCAGCATACATAGATCTAGAAACTCTTCAGGAAGCAATCATTGCCATATTGACTTTCATACACAAGAAACTTAGGAATGTCTGAATATGACATTTGTCACTGAGGGTCACGTCAACTGTCTTCTTCAGCAGGCCCATTGAAGATAGCTTCCTGAGAACTAAACTATGTTTTAAAAATTTCCTCAAAAGAAGAAGGTATAAAAATAAAACTTGAGTTTGGAGAGTTTTTTGAAAGAGTATTAATGCACCTTGATAAAATTTCCCAGGGGCAATGGTCCACAGTACATCTTGAGATAGGTCATCTTAGAAGAAACAGCTATAGAGGAGGTATATGGAACTTATAAGAAGTGTAAAAGTAGATGTCTTGACAATATCAAAGTCCCTGTTCATTTAGGAGGGGGATTTAATGTAATAAAAACGTTGCTGATTTGGATCTCAGAATTTTCAGCAACTGAGGCCAAGGGCAGGTAAAATAAATTTCTTGAGAGATGAATCGAGTTGTTCAGAGAATAAAACTTTCTGGAGAATGGGTCTTCAAATATAATGTGGCAGATGAAAAAAAGGGTGCTTTTTTTCATACACCGATATCCCATGCAGAAGTTCACAGAAAGGGGAGAACTAGAGCCAGGATCAGCAAGGTAGAAATCTTCATTGCAGCTAACAGCAGCCAGTAGGTGAAGCAATTCTAGAGGAGCAGCTTGGGTATTTGCATTTCATTCAGAGAGCCTCAAAGAGTAATTGGAAACTCTATGGCATAAGTGATAATAGATAAAAGGAGACAGCATAAAATGGCTAAGGAGATCCCCCTCCAATAATGCAGTGTTTTCACTATTAAATTCCAAATAGTCACAAATTTGGAGATGGGAATCTTACAGTTCATAATTAGCTTGATCTGTAGAAGAATTCTTACCACCATTATTTTATCACTCTTTCTATTCTCCATCCCAATAGAATGTAGTACAGTTTCTAATGTCAAGAGAAACAATGTGTCTTTTGTTTTAGTTAAAAAGTAAAAACTTGCACTTCAGGCCATTACAGAGCAAATGGTTCTTCAATTATTCTCCTATCAACAAAAAAGTAACATTGTACAAAATACATGCAGCTACTATTTTCAGGCAATGAACAGCAGACAATTCAGTACCTTGATCCTTTTGAGAAAGAACACACACAAGGTAAAGCCAACAATCATCCCAGCGTTTCACTTATGAATACAATCTTATCTCACAATGGGAGCTGGAGTTCAAGCAGAGGAGAAATTGAAATTCTGGGCCACTGAAGAGCCTGGAATACGTGAGACTGAATGCCAGAGAAACTAGATCCATAAAGAAAGGTAGCATCAGCAGTTTTCATGGTCCTTGGCTAAGAACTATGTGGCACTTAGGGCTTGATTTTGCTAGACTTATCAGAGATTATATGATATTAAATTGCTTGCTAAATGGAAATACTGAAGATTTTGCATCCCTGGAAGATGGTGATGTTCCAGCCAAACCATAAAGGAGATCTCACTGAGCACCTCAGGTATTCAGTTGAGTCACCATAAACCCTGTATCTCAGGAATAAGGACTATGTTCTAGAGGAAGGGTTAGGAAGTTTGAATGTCCCATCTTAATGTGAATACCATGGTCCAAGACCTCATTCTCTGGGGGGCAGGACAGGATAGTAAGCATAAGACTTTGACTTAGAACTAGTGAAATCAAATGCTAAAAAGATTCTAACTGCCCCTATTTTGGCCTGCATGTGGATGGAGCCTCTGGAAAAACTCCAGTGCCAGGGAAAGCTATACTGCCCCAGTATGCAATATTTCTATTTCAGCTAGTATCACTTGTGGCTGGCTGCAGCAGTCTTGGGATACAAGTTCACTTCAGTAAAAGGCAGGTCATAGAATTATAAGCCTTGGTTTTAACTCAATGCTGTATTGGTCTTGGTGGGATATAGTCTCAGGATGGAATATAGCTTCATAGTTTTGGTGGTGGTAGGTATGACCTAGAAGCCTGGGGCTGGTTTGTTCACAGTGACTCTGCACCAAGCCAGACAGAATCCTGTAGCATCTTGCACACCACTAGCCTGTAACTATGGGTAAGGCATCTGGGCCTACCTTTTTTCCAGGGAGAGGCTCACAGGAACAGAATACTCTCTAGGTACTCTCTCCCACTTCTTTCTATTTTTTTCTTTTCTTTTTTATTTGTACTGAAGATCAAATCATGAGCCTAATGCATTCTTGAAAAACACTTTCACATTGTGCTACATACCCAGCTCATTTTATTTTTTTACTTGGAGAAAGGTTGTCATTGTTTCCCGGGTTGACCTCAAATTGTGATCCCCCTGCCTCAGTCTCCTGAGTAGCTAAAATTACAGGCAAGTCTGGCTATTCTGTTTGTAAATGGTATATCAACAGTCTTTGGGGACAAACATGGATTTGGATTGCCCTCTAATATTGAAACAGTGACGGCATGCTAAAAGTAGACTTCCAGTAAATCTCAAACTAGGTGTCATGTTAATGCTGAAATAGAAGTGACTACTGACTACTGGCTCAGAAAAAATAAGCAACCTGCTTAGAGTTGTGGAAAGATACATATGAACAATAATGCATAAGGAAGACTGGGATAAACACTTGATCTTTCAATGCCTAGACGTATTGCACACCAATATGCATCAAGAGATTTCAGAAACAATTAGCCCATCTATTCTCAAAATTCGGTATCAGAAAGTGACCAAGCAGAAGTCAGTATGGGAGAACTTTCAGATACAAATTGAAAACAGTTGTTTTAAGGAAATTAAATGAAATTGAAGAACACACAGAAAACATTTTAAAGCTCTCACATCGAAACTTAACAAATAGATGAAAATAATGTTTTAGAAAATCAAATAAATTCTTTAGATGAAAATACATTTGGCAAAATTAAAAATGCAATCAGAGGCATCAAAAGAAAGACAAAACAAATTGAAGAATTACTGGGTTTAAGCACAGGCTACTTGAAAATACACAATTGGAGAAGAAAAGCAAAAACAAATGAAGATAAATGAAGAAAGATTATGGGAACTTTGAAACAGTATTAATAGTGCAAATGATATGAAGGACATTCAAATTGGAAAAGAAGTAAAATTTTTACTGTTGCCAGTAACACAACCCTTCATACAGAAAATTCAAAAACAAAATCTCCATCAAAACTATTAGAAACAAAATAAATTAATTCAGCAAGTTTGTAGAATACAAAATCAACATACAAAGATCAGTAATGTTGCTAAATGACAGCAATAAACTCTGAAATAGAAGTTAATAAAGCAATAGTTACAAAAAGTAAAATTCCAAGAATAAAATTAACCAAAGAAGTATGTCTACAGTGAAAATTATAACACATTGATGAGAGAAATTGAACAGGATATAAAGGATTAGAAAGAAAATCCATGTTCTTGAATATTGTTAAAACATTCCTTCTACTGAAAGTGATTTATGGATTCAGTGCAATTCTTATCAGAATACCAACAGCATTCTTCACAGAAATAGATAAAATAATTCACAAAATTTTTCAAATAACCAAATCTACTTTAAGCAAAAAGAGCAAAATAGGAGACATTATGCTATCTGACTTCAAAACACACTACAAAGTCATAGTACTAAAAAATGCATGGTATTGGCATAAAAAGAGACACTAGATAAATACCACAGAATAGAATCTAGAAGTAAGCTTATGGACCTAAAACCTACAGATTTTTGACAGAGATGCTCAGAACACTTGCTGGAGAATGGGAAGTTAATGAATGATGTTTAGAAAATTGTATATCTACCAGCAGGAGAATGAAGGTATAACCCTTTCATTGATTATAAAGCTCAATTAAGGACTTAAAGCCAAAACCTGGTACTTTGAAACTACAGGCATATTTTAGTACTCAACTGTCTTATAACTAGCCAAGTTTGGTATTTAATACAGTTTAATGCAAATATTTTGTCATGGGTTTTTTGGTGCTCCAATGCACAAGCTAAAAGACTGTGGTGTTTGCTTCTTGACTTGCTACTCTTTTCCTGGACAGTTTGTTTGCAACTCACTGTTTCTGGTATGGGCTGTGCCTCCTGGATCCAATTAACAGGAATACAAAGCTATCACTGTCCTAGAAAAAAACCAGGAGAAATGCTTTAGGACATTGTAATGAGTAAAGTCTTTTTTTGACAATACCCCAGAAGTGCTGGAAATGAAAGTAAAAATAGTTAAATGGGACTATATCAACCTAAAAACTTCTGCACAGCAAAGGAAACAATGAAATGAATTCAGAGACAATCTAAAGACTGACAGAAAATATTTTCAATACATACATCTAACAATACCTTTATGTCTGGTACATATAAATAAATGCAAATACACAATACTAAACCCACCACAAATAGCTAAAACTGGGCAAAGGATCTAAATAGAAATTTTTAAATATATGTGGATATCCAGCAGTTACATGAAAAAGTTCTTGATATCACTAACCTTTAGGGAAATTCAAATCCAAACCATAATGAGCTATTACTTCCTCCAGCAAGAATGGCTAATATAAAAAGACTAAAAATAACAAGCGCTGGCAAAGAAGTGGAGAAAAGGAAACACACTGTTGGTGGGAAGGTAAACTAGTATAACCTTTATGGAAAACTGTATGGAGATTCCTGAAAAAATTAATGCCAACTACCACTTGATCAGATCATCCCAATCCTGGATATATGTCCCAAGGTAATGAAATCAATATATTGAAGAGATTGCACTGCTATGTTCATTGCAGTTCTAGTCCCAATAGCCAATAAATGGAACCAATCTTAAGTTTCCATCAACTGATGTGTAACAAAAAATGGTACATATCCACAACTGAGTTCTATTCATCCATAAAAGAATTAAATACTTTCATTTGTGAAAAAAATGGATGGAACTGGTGATCATTATATTAAATGAAATTAGGCATGGACATATAAGTATTTCATGATCTCACTCAAGTGGATTCTAAACACTTCATTCCATAGAAGTTGAGAGAGTAGTGATTACTAGAGGCCAAGGCCAAAAGGTTGGAGGAGGGATGAGGAGAACTTGATTGATGGGTACTAAGTTGCATTTACATAGGAGCAAGACACTCTGATGTGGTATTGCACACTAGGGTGACTATAGACACAATAATGTACTGCACATTTCAAAAGCTGAAAGAATTTTAAAAGTTTTCACCACAAAGAAATGGTAAATTTTTGAGTAGATAAAAATATTTACTCTAATTTAGATATCATGCAACATATATATGTTTCAAACATTGTGTGATATCCTATTATTTAAAATGTTTATTTTTTACATATCAATTAAATATAAAAAAGTAAAAAGAACATTCATGGGAAACATAGTTGTAATGATTGAATAACTGGGAAATCTCAGCAGATAAATGAAAATTATAAAATGAGCTAGATATTTTCTATGAAAAAAATCATTGGATGTGATTAACATAAAAATGGACACAGCACAAAAAAGGAATTATTGAACAATGCAAATTCCCTATCTGAAAGAAAAGAGACCTAAAAACTCAACTGAACTTCAGTGACATGTGGAGCATTATCAAATAATCTAACATGCTTGAAATTGGTCACATAGAGAAGACAATGGACAGAAAAAATTTGAAGAAAGAAAGGTTGAAAGGGATGTAGTAAGAAAAAATCAGAAATATTGCTAAACGTCTTACACTGCAAAAGACAAATCTTATAACCTATAATTATCCAGCCTAAAATGTTAATAGTGATGAGGTTGAGAAATCCAACTCTAATGCAAGCAGTAAAAATGCGAAGAGGTGTTTTACAGGAATAAAAATAGACTAACACAAATACTGAATTAATCCAAAAGAAATCAGGAAAATAGGAACAGAGGAACAAAAAGGAGATAAAACTATAAGTATACAAATAACAAGATGGTAAGCTTTAAATTTATCAAAATTTTTGTTAAATGTAAATTAATTCAACATTCTGAAAGGCAGAGAATGGCAGATTGTATAAAAAAGTGAAAACCAGAGCTAGAAACTCTAAGAAATATTTTACACACACAGATAAGTTTAAAATAAAAAGGAAGAAAAAGATGTATCATACAAAGATTAAATATCAGAAAGCTAAGGTGGCCATATAATATCAGATGGAGGAAACTTGAAAGGAGAAAATGTTAGCAGAAATAATGGTCAGTTTAGAATCATAAGGTCAAACTCATCAGAAGAACAATACTTTCAAATGCATGAGTTTAGAACTTCAAAATAGAAAGATAAATTCAAAGTAAAAGAATATTGAAAATTCCTTTCTCAGAAAGTAATAGAAAAGTAGACAAAATATCAGTAGGTATATAAAAGAAAAAAAATTATCAACCAATTTGACTGATGTTTATAGAAGGCTAGCAATATCCACAAACTATAGAACATACATTCGTTGCAATCATCTGTGTAATATTCACTGTTAGGCCATGTGCCAGATAAAATACATCTTGGTTTATTTATAAATACCCAAATCCTATATTACATACTCTTTGTACGTATTACATACATCATAATAGACATAAATTAGAAACCACTAAAAATATGGCATCTGAAACATTCTCAAATACTTCTGAAATACTTACAGATAAAGAAATCACAAGGGAAATTAGAAAACATTTAAAATCGAAGGAATATTTAAAAATATGCCACCAAAATTTTAGGATGCAACCAAAAGCAGTGTTCTTTGGAAAATTTCTTCTCTAAGCACTTACGTTTGAAATGAGCAGAGTTTAAAATCAAGGTTCAAAGTTTTGTCCTTAAAAAGCTAAGCACAAAAAGTAAATTAAATTCAAAATAAATGGAAGGGAATTATAAAGATTTAAAAAATCAGTTACATGGTTAAGAAACATTAGAAAAATTAACAAGTCCATAATTTGATTCTTTCAACGTGTAAAGTTGAAAAACTAGGGAAAAACAGGAAAAACAAGATATTGGCATTAATTTTAAAAGATCATTAAAATATTATGGCATTGTGGTGGTTGATTAATTGATGATCAACTTGGGTAGGACTGCCCAGTTGGGCTGAGCTAGCCTGGGGATGGGTATAAAAGGACAGTAGGAGGGGAGGTTTTTATGCCGATTTTCCTCGGAGAAGCTTTGGCTGTTCCTTCAACTTGCATGGGGCATTGCTCTAGGCCTTTTTGCTGGACTCATGCAGGACACTGCTGTGAAATCCAGGCCCTTGGCTGGATTCTCCAGCTCTCTAGAGTACAGATGGGTCTCTTGCACTTATCTGCATTTGACTAGTAAGCATTGACTAATACAGGTATTAAGAGGATGCTAAGGTATTATTTTCTACAAATTTATTCAGTGAATTCAACATTTTAAATAAAAATGGACACATTCCTTGAAAATTGAAAATCACCAAAATTGATAAGAGGAGACATAGAAAATGTGAATTATAACATATCTAATAAAAATGAAATTATATAGACTCATATGGTTTACCTGTGAATTCTATCGAATATTTAGTGGTGATATACTGCAAATATTTTATAACTTCAGAAAATAAAAGTGGGAAAACACTTCTCAATGTGGTAAAATCAAGTATAAAAATATTAATATCAAAACTTCACAAATATATTAGGAGAAAAGACACTAATGAACAAATATGCATTACAAATTTAAGAAGCAAAATTTCTTAACAAAACAATAGCAAACTAAATGTAACAATATATAAAAAAGACAGCACACCATGGCTACATAGAATTTATCTTGATAATGTAAGAGTAGCTTAATATTTAAAATCAGTATAATTATTTCTTAGCATTAAAAAACAGTATAAACATCATATTATCTCAATAGATGAAGAAAAACATTTGATCAAAATTGTACATACATCCATCATACAGACTCCAAGAACTACAAATGGAAGGGAACCTCCTTAATCTGATTCAGGGCACCTACAAAACACCTATAGCTAACATTATTACTTGGTGATAATATGTTGAATATGTTCTCCTAACTTTGGAAATAAATCAAAGATATTCTCTCTCTCATCACTTCTATTCAACAATGTATTAGTTAGAGGTCCTGCCCAATATGATAAAGACAAGAAAACCTGACATACAAGTTGGAAGAAAGAAGCAAAACTATTATATTTTAGATGATATAACTCATACATTGATAATTTTAAGGAATCTACAAACCAGTAGTAATTAGAAAATTTATCAAGGCCAAAGGACACAAAGTCAATATAAGAATCTATTTTTATTACTTAATACTTGCAGTAAGTAATAGGATAATGAAATTCAAAAATGTCATCATACCATCAAAAACTATAAGTACTTGTCACACATCCACAAATATTATCTTGACATTTACACTAAAAAAACAAAATATGTTGAGATTCTAAAAGCCCAAATAAATGGAATAATATGCCATGTAAAAATGGATTGTAAAACTCAATATTACTAAGGTTTCACTTCTCCCCAATTTGGTCAGTAAATCTGGTACAATTCCAATCATAATTCTAGCATGCTTTTAAAAATAGAATTTGATGAGTTGATTGTAAAATTTATATGGAAATGCCAAAGACTGAAAATAATATAAACAATCTATATAGGGCATAAAAGCTAGGACACTTATGCCACCTAACTTTAAGACTTACTACAAAGCTACATTAATCAAAGTGGTATAATATTAGTAGAAAAGTAGACAAATGGATAGGAGAACATAAATAATGCAGAAAGAGATCCACTCTTACAAGTCCGCTGATTTTTCATATAGGTATTAACCAATTTAACAGAGAAACAAAACTTGGCATGCGATCCCTGATCAACTGAATATCTATATGGAAAACAGTAAACATTGATAGCATATGTAAATCAACTCAAACTGTGCCATAGACATGAATGCAAATGTTAAAATTATCCCAAAAGAAAGCTACTAAAGAACATCTTTGCTGTGGGAGGACTAGCAAAGATTCCTTGTGTAGGGCAGAGAAATCAATATAAAAGAAATAATTGATAAATTAGGCCTTGACAATTTAAAACTTTTGCTTATTAAAGTAGACAACTGAAAAAATGCAAAGACAAATCATAGCCTAGTAGAAATATTCACAATGCAGATGTATGGCAAAAAAGCTGTAGTAAGAGTGTACAAGGAATTCTTTGAGTGCATTTAGGAAGCATATAGAAAGATGACTGATCCAATAAAAACACAGAAAATACTAGAAAAGATACTTCAGAAAGGAAAGTACACACTTGCCAATAAACACATATAAAATGCTCAAATTTAGTAGCTCTTAAGGAAATAAAGTTAAAACTATAATGAAATATTAAAATCACTATTCAACCACAACAAGTGCTAAAATTAAAATAATAACACCAAGATTTTATTGAAGATATAAAATAACTCACATGACCGATGAGAATGGAAAATGATAAAATCAGTATGAAAAATAATTTAACAATCCTTTATACAGTTAAATAAATATCTGTTATATGACCTAGCACTCCTACTCATATACATTTATCTGATAAAAAATGAAATCAATTATAGTTGCTTTATGCATCATATTCCCAAATGGGAAATGACTCAGATTTGTGGTATCATGATCCACTGGAATACTCAGCAATAGAAAACAGTGAACTACTGGAAGATGGAACAACATGATTTGAAAACCATTATATTAAATGAAAAGGGGCATACATTTTATGTTGAGAACAAAAATAATCATGATAAAAACTAGAACAGTGGTTTTCTGTGGGAATGTGAGAATTGATTACAAGGAGACATTAGAGAGTTTTTTAAAGTGAGGGAAATGTTCTGTTTTTTTAATTGAGACATGGGTTTCATGAATGTATACACTTGTCAAAACTTATCAGATTATGCCCTTAATACATGTACATTTCACTCTATGTAAATTTTATTCCAATTTTTTAAATCTCTAAAGAAAAGTTACTTTGGGGCCACGTAGTGATAAACTCCCAATGAATTTAGACTTTATCCCATATGCAATAAACCTTCAACAGAGATTGTTTTTAAACAGAGCCTGAATATATTTATTTTTGAAGGAACACATTTCTGAAAAAAGTGTAAAAGTGTCTTGAGGCTATTGCAAGACCAAGCAAGAAGTGGCAAGGCATAAAACTAGAGCACTGAAAGTGGGTGAGAGGGGGTTGACTGATGGGAGAAAAAATCACAGAATTAAAATCAATGAAAGTATATGGTGCGCTTAGGGAGAGATAAAGAGGAGTTGAGAATGACTTGCCATTTGCCAAGGTAAAAATCAAAGATGTGTTTTCTTTGTTTATTTTTCTTGGCAGGGGGTGCTGGGATGTTGAGAAGGCACAAAAATAGATTGTTGTAGACTAAGTCAGATTGATTGCAGTACATCCATGAGGTGTTTTCCAATCAGCACTTGGAGGTATGAATATGGAACGTAGCAGAATGACCAAGGTTGAAAACTGAACTGGAAATAAAGATCATGTGGTGTGAGAAATACAAAGAGCAGGAAAGGAGAAGAGGGGTAATGGTAGAGGCATGTAAGGGATCTCATACCAGAAGGTTTGCACCCATATTGAGAGTTCAGAGAAAATGTATAAAGCTTTTAAACACTAAATATGACCTTACATTTGCAAAAACCTAAGCACCTTCATGTCCTAATCCTAGGGATTTCTGTCATTTTGCTTCCTCCCTACCACTGTTAACACAGAAGAACAAGGAAAAAGCAGAATATATTTGAAACTAATTAGTGCCAATTCTCAACACCCTGTCACAACCCACTTCTGACTTCAAGGAATGCAATGGAATTTATAATAAGTGGCAGCTCAAGTAGTGGGCCTCACCAGCTTTGGGAACTTGGAGCTGAGAGTTGCAGAATAAGGTAAAGGTAACATTCTGTGACTCTCTTATTGTAGGGATATCTTATTAATTATTTGAATATCAGATGATATCCCATGTTAAATTCTTGTTTTTCTTTCTACTAATTGTGGCAACAGATGATGATGAGTCATGAAAGTGACATTCTTGGGGACAGTGGTTGAATGTGTCCTTGAGTTATATGCATCTTTTCTGTAACTCCCTTATGCACTGCTTTAGACTGAAGGAGCATCCAAAAGACATAAAGTACATTATAACTAACAGGTAAAACCTGGAAAAAATACTAAATGATGCTTCGAGAGACAAGATGGGAAAAATGAAGAGTAGCAAAGGTTAAGAAAGGGTAGCAATAAAAATAATTCTCAATGATATTCAATGCTGCCAAGAGGTCAGTAGGATGAATCCTTGGAATTGGCAATTAGATTTGGAAATTAGGATATTGTCAGAGTGAGTTGATAGCCATTTTGCACAGTTAATGAAAATCAGATTGCAATGAGCTGAAGAGCAGAGGATAGACACCATGTATGCATGAAATTCACTATATCTGGTAACCTGATCAACTATTTTGAAGATAACAATATGCAATATAACAACCATTGTTAAATTCCTATCATCTTGGTTTGAAATCCTGTATTGCTGTTGGTTTTTGTTGTTGTTCTTGTTATTTTGCAATTGTTGCTTTATTTGTTTGTTTGCTTCTTGATTTTTCTGTGCTTTTTTAACTTTAAAATAAAATAAACTAAAACATGTTAAGGAAGAAAAATCATGTGTGTAGGGAGTGGTACAGTATCTTGCAGAAGAACAAGCACTCAGGAAGAATTCTTTAGGAAATGAAAATGTAATCATGTTTAATGGATAAGAGAAAGGATCAAGTGGAAAATAAAGCAGAAACTAAAGAAAGGAGAAAGTTAGAAATAGAGAAAGGAGGGAGCAGGAGAAACAATATAAGGATCAATATGTGGCCTGTATCCAGTGTCCCCCACTATATCAATGGTCAACACAAGAGGAATTTCTCTTCCTTGACAAGTGTTTCAACTTCCTTACTTTCAGTTTTTTTTTTCCACTCTTTTACATCTGCCTGCTGTTCAGGTACTGAGTAGTTCACATATACTCGCTAACTGAATATACTCAGAAATCAACAGCTCACTTTTCCCCAAATTTATCATTTCTCCTGTGTTTAATAATTCAGTTATTCACATTTTCCTCCCTGCACTGGTAAATAAGGTCTTAAAACTATACGTGCCATTCCAAGAATAATCAAGTTGAATGAAAATGCACAAGATTTGAGATTGATCACTCCATGGCTTGTAGGAACCAGGCCCTTTTATTCACTCAGCAGACTTCTATCCACTTCCAAAGACTTGGTTTGAAAACGATGAAATCCTAAATGCACTTCTATGTAGCTTCACAATGTACGCAGACCTCAGCTTGCTTCTTTTCCAGAATGTGGCATCTTCCTTGTTGACTTGAGCTTGCTTGAAAGAGTAACACATCTAGATTTTATCTGATGCCTGAGAGGGTTGATTTACTACTTCATCCACCAGTGGAACTAAGAGAACTGTGGACCAATAAGTCCACATATATCTGAACTCCATTATCTTTGGTTGACTGCCAATTTATGAGGCCTCAAGTGTTCTGACCATGCTCTACCACATTCACACTTCCAAAATATGCTGTACCCTCTCAGTCCCATTCAAACTCTCCCTGGTTCCTACCCTCTAAACACTTTCCCATGATCCCTAACGTACTTCCCTTTCACAGCTTCAACTTTTCTATATTCACAGCCACTTCTGGGAAATTCCTTCCCTCTTATCAAAATTGAGAACTAGGAGTTTTCCCTGAAGTTTCAGATTCCCCTAAAGCCTTCTTAAATGGGGGAAACTTTTCTCCACACCCCTTAAGTTCCCTTGCTACTTTCAGAGCATTGTTCTTGTATTTTTTTTGTGAAACACACCTCAATGAAGTTCATGCCATTGCCTAATCATGAAAGATTGAAATTTGGCTTTGTTTTGTTATTCTGTGTGCTCATTTATTTTACATAGAAAATAACTCTTCACAAAGATTCTTTAGATATATTTGAAGTTCCAAGGAAATTTGCTTTTATACTAGTTAAGTAATTAAAGCTAAGTCAGTTTGGTCTTAAAAAGCAGGTTAATTATCCCAAAGATGATGAGTAAATTCAACCGCCAGTGGTTATTCAGTGTTAAATATATACTTCAATGTTCACAGCAATTCAACCTCCATAGTTCACAATTTGAAGAGGAAAAAAATTGCTTTCCACACAAACATCTTAACAAATGCAGTTTATAATAACAAACACTGACAATCTCAAGGTTACAAGTCAACAGTTCTTAAAATTATTTTAAAAAATCTCTCAATGTTGTAGGGAACATCTCTGCCAGTTTTTTAATAAGAACTAGACAAAAACTTAATTTCATGATAAGACCACACTGTAGGTAGCTAGCTAGTTAGATGGATCTAAGTCAGATTTTATGCTTGCTAGTCTGTATCTTTTCCGTAACCTTTGTTATTATCTCCCTAAATAAAAGCTAGTGTCTACCCTGGTGCATTATCTATACAAACCACGTTTGCCCTCAACTTCTTTGCTTCAAGTTTTCCATGAAGAGATTTGAAGGACTTAGAACACATGAATAATTTTAATATAGGCTGAATCAAGTGGATGTACCTATCCTATATGTTATATACTGTATTTTTGAACATAGGGTATAATTATATATATATATTATATATATATATTTAATTTCTGTGAGATAAACTACTCTATTCCTTAATGCTATGATCTACCAAATCCGCAGCCTTTCTTCAAATCTACTAAAAATATTAATACAAGCATTAATGATTTCCTCTGTACTCACATACCTTTCAATATCTTAGAAACTGTGTCAGCTTCAAACATACAGCATTATGTAATGAATTGTGTTCACTGAAAATTCATATTTGAAATCCTAATTCTCAGTACCTCAGAAAGCAACTGTATTTGCAGGTAGGGTCTCTAAAGAGGTAATCAAGGTTTTACTACTTTATTAATGTGGGCTGTAATTCAATTTTTTGGCTTTCCCTACAATAAGAGTTTAGGACACAGGCACACATAGAGGGACAACCATGTGAATCGACAAGGACGAGATGGCCATCTGCAAACCAGAAAAAGAGGCTTTAGAAGAAACCAACCCACATGATACCTTGAGTTCATACTTCTAGCCTCCAGAATTGTGAGAAATATATTTCTGATAAGCTAACCAAGTTGTGGTATTTTAATATGACATTCCTAGAAACCAATATATGCTTTGGTTTTATACTAATATATAAAACATATACTAAACATATACTAAAACCAATATATGCTTTCCCTTATCTTCAAAGGATACCATTCAAGAATGCTAGTGGTTGCCCAAAACTGCAGATGCAACTCATACCCCATATATAGTACCTTTCCCCCTGTATGTCCTATAGTGTTACCACATAACACCAGAGTTAATTTGCTCTTCCATGTTTCATGCCTCCATGCAAATGATCGTGGAATTTCTTTTTAATATTTTCAAACAATGACAGTGATTGACTATGGATAACTGAAAGCTTGGAAAGTGAAACTCTGGTTAAGATGGGACTACTGTGTCTACTACAAATTGGACATGGTTCTGAGTAACTTATCTCAATTAATTAATCAATCAAATTTCCCTAGCATCTGTATGATATGGGCAGATGAGGAAAGTGAGGCACAAAGAAATGGAATAAATTCCTAAACTTCCACAGTTAGTAAAGCCAGAGTGTGATGGTTGATTGATTGTATCAACTTGAGTAAGAGAAGCTCAACTAAATTGGCTTAGCAATTCCACACCCTAGGGTGTAGAAGACACACTCTATGGTGGATTGTTACCTGGATGGTATAAAAGGGAAATAAAGCAGGGTAGATCTATTTCTGTTTCTTCAAAGGAGCTCCAGTCCTCTCTTCACCTGGTTGTCATCTTCTGCTTTCCAGCACAGACCCTTCAGCTTCTGGTGCAGACTCTTCAGCCTTCTATCACAGACTGTTTGGCCTCCTGATGCAGACTCACATGGGACACTGCAACGAGCTCCAGGGCTTTGACTGAATCCTTTGGTCTCCATTGTGCAGGCACCCTCTGCTCTCTTCCACATCTGACTCTGTGGGTGGCCATTGTAAGCCAATCTTGCAAATTCTTATATATTTGCATGCATTGTATTATATCTATTTCTCTAGCAAAGACTGACTGATATATCGAATTAGAGGTCAGACTGATATATCGAGTTAGAGATTTCAGTGAAGTAGCTATTAACAATGGTAGGTGGGCTTTACAAAATACTGGGTTGCCATTAGCCTTTATTTCAATGGATAAAAATGAAGAGATTATTTACATGAGTTGTTCACTGCATTCTGCTGTGTTGGATGGGATAGTGGTCATGACTTCAAACTCACTTCTGGCTATTTCCTGGTACTCTTCTCTCATCCAGGGCCAAGGAGCTTTGGTGAGCTATTCTCACCAGAATGTGTCCATTTGCTTCAGCATTACTTCTTTCTTCATGGTAATATGGTTCCTACACCTAGCATGTCTCTGAAGTAGCCATTAATAAGATTGGTTTTGATCACCTTTCTGCTGAATAGAAAGAAAAGTTTTCACTTTATTCTGTTTTGGTATGTAATGCATACTTATAAAATAAAGTTTTAAAAGTATAAGACTATTGTGAAAAGGAAGTATCATCTCTAAAAGATGTTTTCTTATTCTTGTCTCTAGAAACAATCACTCTTACCAGTTTTGTCCCACTTCTAGAGATAGTTTATATAAAATTGAATATAAGCAGTCCTTAATTGTTTTAAATCACAAATAGATGCTTACTAAAAGTATTGTGCTGCTCCTTATTGCTTTAACTTAATGATCCAGGTCTTTCCATAGCAATACGTATAACAATCACAATTTCTTTTGAACAACTAAATAGTATTCTATTAATTCTATGGCATAGAATGATTTTCTTATTTATTTACCATCCTCTGTAACACCTATGTTGTTTCAGTATTTACAATCATTGTTACAATGCATTTCTTCAAACACAGAAGTCAAGAATATGTTGGATAATTTTCAGAGGTGGAATTACTTGGTCAAAGCAATTTGCTGGACACTGACACATAGCAGCTGTACCAGTTTACAGTCCCCCTAGCAATATTTGAGAAAACATTTCCCAATAACCTCTTCAAAACACTGTATTAAAAGTGTTTCCTTGATAGATCTTTTGCAAAAAGAGAAGGAAGAGGAGAGGGAAGGGAGGAGGGGGAAATAAAACAGAATTAAGATGTGTTGTATACATGTGCCAACTCCCTACGATGAATATAGTCATTATATACTGCAATCATGTACTAGTAAAAATATAAAATTAAATTAAAACAAAAGTGTGCCTCCTTAAAGTTTTTATTTGCATTTTAAAAATACTATGTAAGGTTAACCATCTTCTTGTGTATTTAAGAGTCATGCATGTATATTTTTTTGAACCATAATTTCCTAGGAATAAACAGTTTTTAGACCTTTGTCAGACATGATTCCTGTTTAGAGTTTAATAACTATAGTTTTCTTCTGGATTTACTCTCTTTTGGGGGAATTTCAAAACACCATTTTGCATTTCCCTTCTTTCTCTTTAACTATATCTCAGAGTTCCTTGTGAGGTTCTCTCCCTTTGCTTATCTCTTAAATGCTTTGTCCTGTGCCCTGACATATGTAGAACAGGGACAGAAACAGGGATGTAGCTCAGTGGTATAGGGCCTATCTGACAAGCACAAGGCTGTGAGTTCTATCCCTGGTAAAAAAAAAACAACCAAAAACAAAACAAGTAAACAACAACAAAACAAAACAGGGACAAAGATGAGATAGGCAAGACACCTAGGTGCCAACTAAGGATCTCCTTACTCTTACGAAGTGACCAAAACAGTGCATAAAAGGATAGGTGATCATAATTCTAAGCACAGCTTGACAGTTTCATGCAATTTCCTCCCTTCATTTGCAGCTTCTGGAATATTTCCTTAAGATTCTGTTTTAAGCTTCAAGCAATAAACACCTTTGCGATTAAGAAGAAAATGAGAGTTTTGGATTCTTAAGAACTAAATGCAATGTAACTCTAGGTGAGTCATTGCTCCATGGTAAATGAAGATAGTTTTGAAGCTTTTTACAGGCTGCCGAGGATAGCAGTAGATAATAATAACACAATTCCTCTTCTCTTTTTCCATTTATGAGAAAAAAGACATTTTGAAATAATATTGCACATAAACTTGAAATAATGCAATTCTTGATCATGGGTTTGGTAAAGACTTCAGGATATACATTTACTAATTATCATGTTATGTCATATGGTTTCATACTGTTATAAGTTAAAAGTGTGTCTCAAATAGTAGTGTGCATTATTTCTGAACACTACAGGCTCCATGATTAATGG
>PVJX010034621.1:0-18812 GCA_004027295.1 Dolichotis patagonum | reverse complement strand
AAGTGTAGTGGCACCAACAATGTAAAAGTATACAACAATATTATGATAAAGTTAACTAATTCTCTAAAGATCTGTAAAGCTTAATGGTTATATTAGTAAATGTAGAGTGGGTGGGAAATGGGAGAATAAAAGTAAAACATAAAAAGCAAGTCGGTGAAAAACGAGGAGAGAAAATGAGATAGAAGATCCTTTTAAGGAGTAAAAGGAAATTAATGGAAACAAAGTTTCAGAAAAGAAAAAAGGAAAAGATGAAAACCAGAAAAAACAAGAGAAATAAAGGGAAAAAGTTTAAAAGAAAATGAGAGTCAGAAAAAAGTACCTCAAACACCCCTTAATCAATAAAGGAAATAGAAAACAAAGAGAAGAAAATTGAGCCAAAAATTCCTTTGTATATTTGAATGAGTAGTTTTCTCAGGAGTGCATTCTTGAAGTCCAGAAAGTCACAATTTTCTCTGCTTAGTTTTATGGTCTGTGGGCTTGTGAGGTGCACCCCTGCACCAGATGCCCTTCTACTCCCCAGACTGTGGCAACCATTCAAACCAAGGTGTGTCCTAGCTTACACTGGTAGATGTAGCAAGGTCTCTGTTGGATGTAGGTAGTGGGGCAGAGGTTCAAGTATTCTGCTGGAGTTAACACAGCACTTTTAGGTCCAGCTGCCTCTGCAAGTCACAGTCACCATTCTTGCTTCTCACCACAGAGGGTGGGGGACCTGTGTCCTTTCCATCCTGTCCTGTA
This sequence comes from Dolichotis patagonum, assembly GCA_004027295.1. Taxonomy (NCBI): domain Eukaryota; kingdom Metazoa; phylum Chordata; class Mammalia; order Rodentia; family Caviidae; genus Dolichotis; species Dolichotis patagonum. Next base: position 18,077 of record PVJX010034621.1, on the reverse strand, counting down.
CTTAAGTTTCTCTGGGGCTTTGTGTCTAACCTGATCGCTTCCCATGGTTCTCTCTTGTGGCCATCTCTCACTCTGTCACTGTGGTAGGGAAACTTGGAAACTCTGAAGTGAGAGTTCTGTAATTGATCTGTGGTTCATTCTTAGATAATAAATCCCTAACCGAAATGACTCCTGATTGAACCCTCTCTAACATGGCAGGCACTGTACTGGATTTCTTCCCAAATCTAGCCTGCCATACAGAACTCACTTTCAGAGTAAAGCCCACAGTTTTTACACTTTATAATAGCTATGGAATTTTCTTGGGGTAGTACTGCTGGCATGATCCATTATTTCTCACTGAACTTGCAGATCTCCTGGGATTACCTTCTTTCTTAGGGCATTGGACTTGTCCACGATCATGTTAGTTGGTTGGTGCCTCTGTTCTCCAAGGTAAAAAGAAAACCCCCCAAAACACAAAGCAGGCATGGAGTTAGTATGTGGCTGTGGCCAGATTGTAAAATCCACAAGTGCAGAGTTGGCTGGGAGTGAATACAGCACTGTCTGTGCTCTGTCTGCAAGTTCCTGATTTCAATTATGTTGAATAGATACCCAGAAGTGGGATTGCTGTATCATATGGTAGTTGTACTTTAACTGTTTTGAGGAACATCTGTAGTGCTTTCTGTGATGGCTATACCAACTTACAGTTCTACCTACATTACAGTTCAACCAAAACTTAATTTTCCAAGAAATTAAATTCCCCCACCCAGATCCTCTCCAACAGTTAAGTGTTCCGTTGTATTTTTAGTTGAATTTGGAAGAAGTCATACTGGTGGGTGTAATGTGATACTATGTTGTGCTTCTGATTTGCATTTTTCTGATGCTGAACAATTTTTCATGTGTTTATTAGAAATTTGTATATCACCTTTGAAGAAATATCTAACCAAGCATCATGCCTATTTTTAATCAGGTTATTTGAATTTTTTTTACTTTTGACTTATAGTTCATATATATCTGAAATTCATATATATCTGAATTTCATATATATATGAAATCAAACTCACAACCTTACTCTTGCTAGGCAGGCTTTTATACTACTGAGGTATATCTCCAACCCTTCTTTTTTTATATTCTGAATATTAGCCTCTTGTCAGATATGTGATTTCTAATTATTTTCTCTAATTCATTATGTTTCTTCTTCATTGTATTGATGTGTTCTTTGATCTGTAAAATTTTTAAGTTTATATTTGGAAGAAAACAAGAGAAAATATGATAAGACAGTGAAGATTTCCAGTTGTCTTGCTTTGAAATCTGTCTCTTACATTGCTTTCTTATGATCTGTTTTGTTCTGTTTATTTTTAACCTCTTTAAAATAAAATTTAAAAAAATTTTAAGTTTAATGTGGTCCTAATAGTATTTAGTTTTGTAATAAATTGCCATAATTTTTTCAGAGTATCTGTACCATTTTACATTCCCACCAGAATATATGAATAATTTTGTTTCTTTGCATTCTTGCCAGCAGTTGTTATGATTATTTATTATTGTAGGTGTGCAGTAATATCTCATTGTGTATTTAATTTCATGTTCCTTTATGTCTACTCATTTTGAACATATTTTCATGTACTTGTCATCTGAATTTCTTTTCCTATGTGATGTTCATGTTTTCTTTTTTGCCTACTTTGTTTTTACTGTGTAGTTCTGAGGGTTATTTATAGACTCTAAATATTGTACTAGGTCTTCGTGGGTTATGTGGCTTATTAGTATTTTTTCCTGGTATATGAATTGTCTGTCCATCTGTCAACAAGCTCTTTCAGAGAAAAAATTTATAAGTTTCATGAGGTCCAATTTATGAAAATTCCCCTTGTTTTTGGTGTCAAGTTTAAGAGCTCTGTAAAATTTTTTTTGAATGAAAGTGTATTTTAAAGAAAATAATACCAAACAAAATAAAGCCAATCCAAAAAAAAAAACCCAGTGAAAATGACACAGGATTTCAAAACAGAACAATAGGAAATCAACAATTATGACTATCATAATGCCTCTTGTCTTCAAAATTGCTACCCACACTATCAGACATAATAAAATTAAACAAAGCAGAACAGAATGAAACCAATCAACACAGAATACTGAATAAAACAAAACAATAAAATGGAACAAAACAAACCAATGAGAACAATATTGGATTTCAAAAATAAGACAGAAGGAAATCCCCAATATTTGTTATATTGCATATTGTTATCCTCTTAATAGATGTTCAGATTGCCAGCCTTAGGCCTGAAAACTCAATCAAACAATACAAGTATTAAGTTGTTTTGGTATCTCAGATGCTATCAACTGCCTGTCCTCTGAATCAGCCAATTGCTTATGGGAGGCTGGGGGTTCTTTTGCTGGTTGGCTCACAGGAAAATTAAATTAGCTTCTTGTTACTTCTTGTTACTCACAGGAAGAGCAAATTGGTTTGTTTCTCCTCTTGGGACACTGCATGGCTTGTGCTGTCTCACCAGTAGAACAAATTGGCTTCTTGTTCTTCTTGTTCCTCCTCCCAGGCCCAGCATGGCTTCTGATGACTCATAGGAGGGCAAATTGGCTTGCTTTTCCTCCTGAGGCCCTCCATGGCTTGCCCTGGCTCACAGGAAGGGCCTCCGTTGCACATTTTAATCATTTTATCCAGAATTTCTTTTTTGAGAGAAACATCATTCCTCTTATTTATTTTTTGTACTGGGGATCAAACTCATGACCTTGTGCTTGCCAGGCAGGTGCTGTACTGTTGATCTATATCCCCAACTTCAAACTCCTATTATTTTGTGAAAATTGCTCTGTTCATATGGAGGTTAATAAAGATATAGCTATCAGAACACTCCCTCTCCTAGACTAGTGTGATTAGTTCAGTGATGGTCATGTCTCCATCTAGACCACTCAGAGTTCTCCTAGAGACTTTGCCACAGTCATGGGGAAGGGTACTCCACTTGGATAGAGACTTTCTGGGCATATGACAAGCAGAACTAAGAAACAAAGAGAAAGATGAGGTTTCTGCTATGTAGCTTGAATCCCCAAATTCAGGTATATCTGCAATGAGCTACCCTTTGGTATTTCAATTATATGAGTCATTCAATATATATATTTTTTGGATACAGGGTCTCACTATGCAGTTCAGGCTGGGCTTGAACTCAAAACATAGCTAAAGCTGGCTTTGAATTCACAGTGATCCTCCTGCCTCAGCCTCCCAAGTGCTGGGATTATAGGCATGTACCTACCACTTCACCATTAAATCTACTCCCAAACTGGTTTTAATTTGGATTGTGAGGCATGCAATGAAAATAGCCCTTGTTTTGGTCAATGGAGCAATAGTAATTATGATGCATGAAGATGCTTGAAAAGCGTCTGCATACTGAAGGTTTTTAAAAATCTTCTCTTGCTGCATTTCTGGCCAGTTCCCACAATCATGAAAATAATAATGCTTCTGTGTTAAGTCACTAAATTTAGAGGTAATTTATGATATAGCAAAAGCTAACAAATAGAATCATGCATAAACATAATAACACAAAGCAACAGGAATGTGGCCATCTTGACTTTGCTCAAAATCTGTATACCCTCAATGTGAAAGTATTTGGAGTCGATGTCTTTGGTAAGTATAATTTAAAAGAGGTCTTGGAGTGTAGTTCCCATGATGGGATTAATGTTCTGATAAGAGGAGCATGAGACCAGAACTTCTTTGTGCTTCTACATTTAGCTATGAAGAATGTTTCTGTATGTGTCTTTGGCTAAAAATGGATTCACATGTTTATTCCTGAACCCATTACTAGCAAAGGGAGTAGAATGACCATGATTGACTTGGTAAGGCACTGTGGCCCATGCAGAAAAGAGTAGACTATCTCCCAAGTGAGGTTCTTCTGGAAAAGGTAGAAGAATTTTTTTTTGGCTGAAGTCCACATGGAGGTACAGTCTCAGTGAAGGGGCAATGTGTTTTCCTTAGGCATGTATTTGTCATTATTAATATGTGACCCCCAGTAGTCACTTGTAAAAATTCTCTTCATTTTCCTCACCTTTAGCTATGGCTTGTTGGACTAGGGTTGCTACACTGTGGAAGTAAGATGAATCAGTTTCTTTCTGGATGTTTGGAACTGAGACTTTGATAACAAATACAGAAGTTAGTGTTTGTATCAAGTACATAGGGTGGGGTGATATAGAGAGATCTATACTCCTATATTCAAAAGCAAAAATTTCACAAATGGGAGAAGGAAAGAGGGAGGGAGGGAGAGATATCCAGCCAACATTTTTCATTTTCTAGGTCTGGGGGTCTGGCTAGATTGCTGCATTTGGCTTCATGAGACATTTCTGTAATTATCACAGTAATTTCCCTTTCATTTGCTTGAATTAATCCTAATAAGTTTTGGTCTCTGACAATAAAAGTGCTTTAAACATTGTTCTTATGAAGAAATGCTCAACTTCATTCATAAGATAAATGAAAATTGAAATTACAAGATACCATTTATCACATATCAAGTGGGCAAAAATAGAAAAGTCTGACAATTTTTTTAAGGCCGTGGGGAAACAGACTCTGTCATCAGGACTGTTCTGAGTATAAATAGATGTATCCCAGAGGAAGGCAAGCTGGCAACATCTATTAACCTTGAACACACACTTACCCTTTGACCTTGCAATCCCTAGTCCTGGGAATTTATTCTACAGATGTACTGCCATGGGGAGGAAATGATGAATGTACAAGGTCATTTGTTGTAGCATCATTTGTGGTAGTAAAAGTTGGGAAACAACTGAATTATTTACCACAAAGGACTGGTTAAACTGACAAGGTACATCCTTATACACAGAATGGAACAGCCCATGATTAATAAATTTATGTTCTAATATGGAAGGAGCTCCAAAAACAGTGAGTGAAAAATGAAATGAAGAATATTTCACATGCTGTGATACTGTATGTACAAGAGAGAGAAAAAAATATATTCCTTTTAAAATATTTTAGATAAATAAATTCAATAAAGGGGCTATGAAAAGATGAACAAGAAGCTAATAAGTGAGTAAACTTTTTTTCTGGTGGGTAGAGAAAATGACTGGAATGAGAAGTGCATTTCTCAGTGATAACCTTTTAATATCATTTTGATTTTTGAAGACGTGAACATATTAACTGTTCTGAAAAAGAATACAAGTACAATGTTATTATTTCAATTAAGTACCTTATAATTCTATTCTATTCTATTCAGTTGTCTGAAGAATCTAGTACACCAAGAAGAAAACATGTTTTATTAATACTTTGATCTTGTTTAAAACAAAACAAACAAAACAAAACCAAAACCAAAACAAAACCCAAGCCTGGAATGTACTGCAAAAATCCAAAGGCAGATATAGTGTGCAATACATATCCTTTAGCTAAATAATGCTTATTGTTTTTCTACATAGGCACAGTGGTTGCTTATAAAACCTCCCCTCCCCAGGCCATAGTGCTTCTAGAAACACAGTTTTGTACATGGACATTTGCTTGGCCAGCTAAACATTAAGTTGACCAACCAAGCATATAAAAGAATTTCAGGACAAAGAGAGATGTTATGTTTAAGATTGGTTTTGAACCTGCAGGGATCAGGTGGCCTCTTAGAGAAATGACAAAATCTATTTCTTCTTCCTCATATGTTCTCACCACTGGCAACTCTCGTTATAAGCAAGAGTAAGTAAAGATTGCTTGGGGAGGTGTTGAGCTGGCACTGTTTCAAAAATGTGGGTGTCAGAGATCTTTTAGGTTAGGGAGCCTGGTCTCATTCAGTGCTCAGGAGCAGAGTTGAATCAGATGGAGGAGTTGGAGCACAGATGTACTTTGGTAGCCAAGTAACTCTGGGCACACACTTGGTTCCTCTGTACCTCAGTTTCTTCATTCATAAAATGGCATACTGATACCACCTATTTATAGGATTATGAGGAGGAATAAATGGGTTAGTACATAGAAAAAGTTTAGAACAAAGTTTACTTCATATAAAGTCCTTAACAACTATCAGCACTGAAAGAAATAAAAATAGTAATCTTTATTATTAAATGACTTTAGATGAGGAGAGTTGGAAGGTATATAGAAGGTTGCCTCCTCTGCCTTCTCTAAAACCAATTTTGTGCAAGATTGAGGAGTAATTCACACTGGTCTAAGATAATAAATGTAGTTGCAGGTGCTATGATGTATTAGGTATTATGCTTGGCTCAGAGGAGGATAAACTAGGAAGCGATATAGGATGACTTTTTCCTTCAAAGAAGTCCTCGGCTGCTTATGGAGTTGGCTGTTATGGACTGAATGTTCACATTTTCTCCCAAATTCACTTGTTGAAGCCCTAACTCCTTATGCCATGGGATTCAGAGTGAAGCCCTTTGAAGGTAATTAAATTTAGATGAGGACATCAGGGTATAGTCCTCGTGGTGGGATTAGTGTCCTTCTAAGAGGTGGGAGAGGCCAGACTCTTTCTCTTCATCCTGTGGGAACACAGGAAGGCAGCCTCCTGCAAGCCAAGGAAAATGCTCTCATCAGGTTATGGATTTGCTGACACCTTGATTTTGGATTTTCAGTGTGTAAAACTTTGAGAAATAAGTGTTAATTATTTTTGTCACCTAGTTTATGGTATTTTGTTACAGTGGCCCAAGTTGACTCTGACAATCGTTAAGTCAACAGAAAATATGAGATTGTGTGAGTGCAATGATCAGATCAGCTAAGGATGCTTGAGGATGCGAGGGGACAGGTCTCTAACTTAAGAGCCAGGATTCCAGAAAGACTTCTTAAAGGCAAGGATGGGAGCTGTAGATCTCTACTCTACCTTGTGATGGAAATACCATCTCCCCCAGAGCAGAAATGGGACTAGTAGTATAATGATAATAGTAACAATGATGGTAGTAACTAAAACATACTGAAGGCTTGTTCCAAAATGCTACATGCATTTGTTCACTTAATCTTAAAAACTTCGTGACCCTACCGTGCACTTGCATGGCTCAGTTTCACTTGTCTCACCCTAATCCTGGCCACTAAATCTTATCTTTACCCAAAAAGTTGCTATTTTCATTTTGTTCTTTTTATTTTGGCATCAGTTTTGCTTTTTAAAAAATATTGCATTGGAATATTATTTGCTTGCTGATTTCTTGAGACTCAAGGTAAGTGCCTTATTCTGTTACTTTCTAAGGAATGTCAAGTAAGAAACATTTAAGGTGGTCCTGTCTAGCCCACAAGTCAAGCTCTCTCTGCAGAAGACACTTCCAGCCACTTTGCAGATAACATAATGGTAGGGAAACAAAAATAAGAAGCATTTCTCATCTAGACTTAGTTATCTCTTATAATTCTGTTTTCCACTATAAAGTCCCTGCAATGACTTTTAGTATTGTTTTAACATGGCACCAAATCTCACTGAATCTTACCAGATTCTTTATTTAACTTACTTCAAATTATTCTGAAAAACTCAAGGAAAATTTCTTGGATTGATGCTATTTTTTAAAGTATCTCTTCACTACTTCTTTTGACTTTTGTCTGAATGCCCTTGAATGGAGAGGGTAATAGAGTTGGGGTTTTATGACAGCAAGTCTATCCTTGTGTTTAAGCCATCATGACTGCACTATTACTGCTGGGAGGACCCTGAGACCATATGTGAACATGCTTCAGTTTGTGCATTCATGCATTCATTTTTCAAATTCATTTTCTAGAATTTAGTCAATAATTTTCTCTAAATATTAATAATCCCTAAATATTTGGATTAATTGCCACTGCCTCCTCCTCCTTCTCTGCTTCCTCCTCTTCCTCTTCCTCCCCTTCTTCTTCCTCCTCCTCCTTCTTCTTGACAAAGTTTCTCCAGTAGTTCAGGCTGGCCTTGAACTCACTATGTAGCCCTGGTTGGGCTCCAACTTGCAGTGATCTTGATTCAATCTCCCAAGTGTTGAGGCTACAGTCACTGTATTCTTTATTATACATTGTTTTACCCATGATTACTTCAAAGGGGAAGGTAATGTGGTCACTTATTGACTAATGGGCATAAAGTTTCAGTTTTGCAACAAGAAAGAGTTCTGGAGATTGGTTACATAACAATATAAATGTGTAAAATGCTATGAAACTGTATATTTAATTAGATGGTAAATTTTATGTATACAAGGAATGATCAAATATATAGCAAAAACTTATTACAATATAATTTATTAAATTTATTAAATTAAAAAATTATTTAAGTGAAAGTCAAATTGCCATTCATTATTCTCAGAATGCTTCCTGTTTGCTTCAAACAAACATCCCATCATTCTTGCCATTTTCTAATGTGGTTTTATAAGTCTTCTTCTCTATATCTTTATGATGTGTGAGGGGAAAATACAGCAAATGATGCTACTGAGTTCCATCCACTGGAAAGACAGGTTTGTAAAAAACTTTTTGAGTGTATTCTCATCCACCTTATTCACTAGATATGGCACCATGTAGCTTCTGGCTTTTCATCAATGTCAAAATAACTGTGAAAGAGAAATATTTTGAGTCTGTTTAGGACATGAAGGCAGTCACTCCAGTACAGCCAAAGGCACACATGAAAGAGGACTTCCAGAACTATGAAAAAAAGTGACAGGAATAATATGATAAATGCATTCAAAGCAAGGTGTAGCAGAAAATGCCTTCACCCCTTCCAGCCATATGCTTCAATTTGTTAGTTGCCTGGGTAATAGTTTCTGTTCTAGACCCAGTTGCTCCTATCTCTTAGAAATGGCTAATCACTGTGATGAATAGCTGGTCACTATGATGCACATTGTATAAACCAATTCCCAATTGACATGCCATTCTGCCTCTGTACCTCCCACTTCTTATCCAATATAAGCCCTAGACCACCAGAGATCCAGGCCTGATATTCTGGGAATGATCCCAATCAGTGCTCATCAACATAAATAAATCTGCCTCCAAATCTTATGTTGTTTTGATGTTTCTGCATGCTGTTGCAAAGGGAGAGCATAATAGTAATATATCTTTTACTGTGATAAATTTAAAACAATTAAACTTTCATTGTAGTTTCCAACCTCACCTCATGTTTTACCACAATTTAAAAATTGTTGTGAAGCTGAGCATGGTGGTGCATGCCTATAATCCCAGCACTCAAGAGGCTGAGCCAGGAGGATCACTGTGAGTTAGAGGCCAGTCTAGGCTACATAGCAAACTCTGTCTCAAACAACAATGCATGATGATGACAGCAAACAAAGCAAAACAAACAAAAATGAAAACAAAAACAAGGTACTCAGTGACCAGCAATCATCCAGAACCCTTAGTGAGGCTCTTGGGGACTGGAAAGCTGCACTCAGAGGCCTGTTCACATCTGAACACCATCTCTGAGCCCTGCAGGGACTGGGACTGCACTCAGGGTTCTGCAATAATTTAGGAGCCCTTGGTGAGACTCATAGGGACTGGGAAGCTATGCTCAGGATCCCACCCATACCTAAACACCATATCTGAGACCTGTGGGGATTGGGAGTCTATGCCCAGCAAACAACAGTCATCCAGGAGCCCAGGAGCCTGTACCCAGTAACTTGTAGTCATCTTGGAACCCTGGTGAAGCCTATTAGGACTGGGAGTTTGTATCCAACAAGCCATCCATTCCTGGGAGTCATCTCTGAGGTCCACAGGGACTGGGAACCTATGCCAAGCAACCTGAAGTCATTTAGGAACCCTTGATGAAGCCCATGGGGACCAGCTGTCTGTGCCCAATGACCCAGAAACAACAGCAACTCTCAGTGAGACCTGATGACAGACAGCCCACCAAAACGGGAAGCAACTAGGACTTGGTATCTGGCTGATTCAGAGGAGCACAGGAAAATGTCAAAATGAAAGAAGAAAACACAATCTCAAACTTCTAGCCCACCCAGATCAAGTCCAGGGGACATAGACATAGATGAATTTGGATATCAGACACCTGAAATCTCTGAAATGATAGCAATGGAAAAAAGAAACAACTCCAGGAAGCAGTAAAGGAAATCAGATCAGAAATAATCACTGACGTAAAAATAGAAATGATAAACATAATGAAAGAATTGGTGAATATATCCAAAGAAGACATAGATAAAAAAAATAGAGGTGCATAGGAATGTGATGGAAATCTTGAATGAACAATACAGGAAACAATTAGAATACATGAAACATTCAAGGAAATATTCAGAAAATAACATCTCCATTGAAAGCTGGCAAACTGCATGAATGAAACTGAAGGTAACTGCTTAGACCTTTAAGACATAGTTGTGACTATTGATCAGGAAAGGAAATAGCTCTTAAAAATAACAAGGAATCAGGAAATAACAATTCAACAGCTGCAAGATGATGTGAAGAGAAATAATATAAGACTGATAGATGTCAGTGAAAAAGGAGACAACACAAATGACATAAAAAGATCATCATCTACAGACATAATAGAAGAAAATTTCCTAAACATGGGAGAATAAACTGACATACAGACAAGTGAGGCATATAGGACTCCAAATAGCCATAACCAAAATAAATCTACATCCAGACATATAATAACCAAGATCCCAGAAATTTGACACAAGAACAGAATATTAAAAACTTCAAGAGAAAAGACACAGATCACCTATAAAGGAAAGCCTATCTGAATCACAGCAGACTTTTCAACACAAACCATCAAGTCAAGAAGAGCATGGAAAACTGAGAAGATGGCAGATCAAAAAGCAGCAAAATAAAAGCAGCAAAATAAAAGCTTCTGAGAGAAACAACTCAGATGCTGGAAAATAGCTTTCTGGAGAACATCAGATGGAAGGAGATGGATTCTCTAGACCCAGGAAGAAACTAAAGTGAAAAAAAAAGACAGAAAAGAAAAACTTGGACAGAAGGCAGCTTCCAGATGTGCTCACATTGGAGCTGGTCTCACTGTGTGTGAAATACCACTGGAATCTGAAGATGCACGGTCATGGTGAAGCTGGGTGTTGGCAAGCCCAAGGGCCTTGGTGGGAGGATGTGGTCATGGAGGGGAGCAGTGGACTGGAGAACTGCACCATCTCATGGTGAGTGTGGGGGACTCAGTCCTCCCACAGGAGTGGACAATTGGCTGGGTGCCAATTTGGAGTTGGGCAGGATAAGCCCAGAACCAGAATTGCAGCTGGCTTCCTTCAACCACTCCTAGCACAGAGCAGATAGGTGAGAATTGCTTGGACTGAGTCCCACCCCTATGCATGATCCAATAGTCAAGGCCAAGGTTTCCCTAAAGTTATCCCTAACTGGCCCTGAATGCATGGTATACACTAATGTGGGGAAGACTCCTAGTGGTTGACCAGCTCATAAGGGAGGGGCCATCCTGCCCCACCCCTGCTTATACTCCAGTAGTCACCAGAAGATTAGGAAAGCAGCAATCCCTAGCCAGCATGCTTCAGAGTAATTATAACCAATACAGGAAGTTCTGGGGACCCCACTATCCACTTGTCTGGAAGAAATCAGAAATGTGACAAGAGGAAGAAACAAAAGGCAGTCTCCAGCCTCTAACCCAAGCAGTACTGGCCCAGGAGAGGTAAACACAGAAGAAATCAGAACTTGCACACCTGAAGTTCCTGAAGCAACAGCATCTGACATAAAGAAACACATGTATGAAACTATAAAAGAACTTAAAACAGAAATATTAATACAAGTAAAGGAAGATATAAGAAAAATAATAAAAGAAATGCTAAGCACCTCTCAAGAAGACACAGATGGAAGAATAAAGGAGCATAGAAAAAGGAGGGAAACCTTCGATTAAGAATACTAAAAAAATTTAGAATATATGAAACAGATTCAAAGAGATTACCAGGAAATTAAAAACTCCATTGAAAGCTGGCAGAACTGCTTGAAAGAACCTAAAGATAAGCTATCAAACCTTGAAGACAGGTTTGCAACTTGTGATCACAAAAGGAAGGATCTCTTAAAAATAACAAGGAAACAGGAAGTAACAGTACAAGGGCCAGAAGATGACAAGAGGATCTAGAACTTAAGAATAAAAAATGTGAGTAAAGAAGCAGGGGTAAACACAAATGAAATACAAAAGCTATTTACAGAAATAATTAAAGAAAAAATCTCAAGCATAGGAAAAGGAAATGATATTCAGATATGTGAGGCATACAGAGCTCCAGCAAGCCATAACCAAAATAGACCTACACCCAGACATATAATAATCAAGATCCAGAAATTCAACACAAGAACAGAATATTAAAAGCTGTCAGAGAAAAGAAATCGATCATTTTTAAAGGAAAACCCATCAGAATCACGACAGACCTCTTGACACAAACCATCAAATCAAGAAGAGTTTGGAGTGAAGTACTCCAAGCACTGAAAGAAAATAACCTCCAACCCAGATTGATGTACCCTGCAAAACTATCTCTCAAAAGTAATGGAGAAACAAGATGCTTCCATGACAAAGAGGAACTGATCCTTTTGTGATCACAAGTTGCAAAGACAAAGAGGAGTTCATGACCACCAACCAACCCTACAAAAAATACTGAAGGACATTCTAGAGAGAGAGAAAAAAGATGGTTTCAGGAACAGCAGCAGAAGGGGCTCACTGAATGGGGTAGACATTGGAATGAAGGGAAAAGTAGACAACCAATGGCCAAAATACAGCATGGCAGAGATGAGGCAGAGAAGGTTGGCCATAATCACTAACATGGATGGCCTCAATACACTAATAAAAAGAAACAGGCAGAGTGCATTAGGAGATAGGGTCCATCAAGATGCTCTATATAAGAAATATAATTAACCTGAAAGAATGTTTATGGACTGAAAGTCAAAGATGAAAAAATAATGTTCTATGTGACAAGGAACCAGAAAAGTGGGGGTAGCTCGCCCTTCAGTTGCAGATTGGTTGGAAAGACATAACACTTTTATACAATGGAGAACTACCCAGCTATAAGGAAGGAAAACCTTCAGGCTCATGTAGGTAAATGGATATAACTAGAGATCATGCTAAGGGGTAAAAAGCTTCAGAACCACTTAGTTAAGTAGCTGGTTGCCTCTCTAATCTAAAAAGTAAAGGAGTTAGTGGGATACAAAATGTACAATGCACCCTGTGAAAGTGAAAGGGGAGGAACTGTCTAAGAAGGAAAGGCAGAGGACACTGTTAATCTTGTATCATGATTTGAAACCCATATCGTTTTCATCACTCTGTTTAGTTTGGTTATATTCTGTTCCAGTTTGTCTACTTGTACTAGATTTGATGGCATGGACAGCAATTCCAAAGATATCAGGATATACTATGGTAACCATTTTTGATTTCTTATTAACTTAACTTGAAGCCCTGTATTATTTGCACTGTCTTGCTTTGACTGATTTTATTTGAATGTGTTTTATTTCATCGCTGTCTTGTCTTGGATGATTTTATTGGAATCTGTTATGTTTGATAGTATCAAGGCTGAGGGTAAAGGCTTGATAACACAGAAGAAATGGACAGATTTGTAGAAACATATGAATCACCAAAGCTGGGTCAAGAACATGTAAAATTGCTGAATAACCAATTTCAATTAACAAAATTGAAACTGTAATTAAATCCTTACCAACAAAGAAAAGCTTAGGTCCAGACGGATTTACTACAGAATTCTACAGGAAATTCAAAGATTTAATGCTGACACTCCTCAAACTGTTCAATGAAATTGAAAGGGAAGCAATTCTCCTTAACCTATTCCTGGAAGCAAATATTACTCTAATACCAAAACTAGAGAAAGACTCAATCAAAAAGGAGAACTATAGGCCAATCTCCCTGTTGAACATAGATGCCAAAATTGTCAATAAGATACTGGAAAACAGAATGCAGCAAATCAACAAGAAGATTATATATCACAACCAAGTGAGATTCATCCCAGGAATGCAGATTGTTCAACATATGCAAATCAATAAGACAATAAGATTTACTATGATACCCATTCTGATTTGACTATTATCTTCTTTTGAAGTCTTATAATGTCTCCTTTGTTTCATTTCTATTGATCTTGTTCTTTACTGTTATGTTCTGATGATATGGGCAATTCTATTGAAGATAACAAGAGACATTATGGTAACCATTGTAGATCACCCTGTATTTTGGTTTTAAGTCATGTACTATGTTCATGTTTTGTTTTGACTGATCCCATTTTGTTTTCTCTCATTTGCTTTTATTCTCTTCAAAATAAAAAAAGAGCATGGAGTGAAGTATTTCAAGTACTGAAAGAAAACAACTTCCAACCCAGGTTGACATACCCTGCAAAAGTATCTTTCAAAATTAATGGAGAAATAAGATACTTCCATAACAGAGAACAACTGAAGAATGTCATGACAGCACAACCAACCCTGCAAAGAATACAGAAAGATATTCTTGAAAGAGATCAAAATGATAACAATTCCAAGAACAACAATAAAAAGAACAAGCAGCAAACAAGCAGGACAAGCAATTAAACAGAGGCATAAAAGTAGGAAACAACTGAAGGATAACATGACAAAGATAAGCCAATGCATATCAGTTATAACCATTAACGAAAGTGGTCTTAATTCACCAATCAAAAGAAATAGACTGGCAGAGTGAATTAAGAAACAAAGTCCAAAAATATGCTGTATAAAAGAAACACATTGAACTCAAAAGAAAATTAATAGACCGAAAGTCAAAGAACTGGAAACCACACTCCACGCAACAGGAACCCAGGGAAAAGCAGGGGTAGAAATTCTGTTTGCTGAAGATGTGAATTTCAAACCAAGAATGATAATAAGTGATAAAGAAGGTCACTACATACTTGTTAGGGGAAAACTTCAAAACGAATAAATAACAATCATAAATATATGTGCACCAAATATGGGAGCACCCAGCTATGCAAGACAAATATTAATACACATGAAAAATCAAATAACCAATAGCACAATCATAATGGGGACCTTAACATTCCATTGCCACAAAGAGACAGATCAACTAGACAAAAAAATCAGCAAAAGAAATAGTAGAACTGAATCAAACTTGTGAACAAATGGACTTAGTAGATGTGTACAGAATATTCCACCCAATGTCAGAATATATATTCTTAGCTGCTCATGGAACATTCTCTAAAATAGACCATATGCTAGCCCATAGAACATGTTTAAGTAAATGCAAAAGAATCAAAATTATCCCTTGTGTATTATCTGACCATAGTGGTATGAAATTGGAAATTAATGACAAAAAGACATCTCAAAAGCTCCATAAACACATGGAAACTAACTAATACCCTCTTGAATAACCAATGAGTCACAGAGTAAATTAAAGAAGAAATTAAAAAATACAAGCAAAAAAAAAATGCAAGTACAACTTACTGGAACCTGTGGGATGCAAGGAAAGCAGTCCTCAGAGGGAAATTTATTGTGGTGATTTATCACATCAGGAAAACAGAATAATCACAAATAAACAACCTGCTGCTTCACCTCAAAGTTCTAGAAAAAGAAGAACAACTCAAGCCCAAAACCCAAAGAAGGGAGAAAATTATAAAGATCAGAGCAGAAATTAATATAATTGAGACTAAGAAAATTATGAAAAGAATTAATGAATGAAGAGCTGGTTCTTTGAAAGAATAAATAAAATAGATAATCCCCTTACTAACCTTATCCAAAAAAAAAGGAAAGAGAAAACTCAAATTCATGCAGTAGGGAATGAAAAGGGTGAAATCACTACAGACCTGTAGTGTAGAAATACAGAAGATCATCTATACCTACTTCAAAAACCTTTACTCTCATAAGTTCAATAACACAGAAGAAATGGACAGATTCCTAGAAACATACAAACCACAAAAGCTAGATCAAGAAGATATAAAACTGCTGAGTAACCCAATTTCAGTTAATGAAATTGAAAATGTAATTAGAATCTTACCAACAAAGAAAAGCCCAGGTCCTGATGGATTCACTGTGGAATTTTACAATAAATTTAGGGAAGACTTAATGCTCACATTCCTCAAACTCTTCAATAAAATTGAAAGGGAAGGAAAATCTCCCTAACTCAATCCTGGAAGCAAGGTATTACCCTAATACCAAATACCAAAATACCAGTATTAGGGTAATACCCTAATACCAAAAATACAACCAAAAAAGAGAACTATAGGTCAATCTCACTAATGAACATACATGTAAAAATCTTCAATAAAATACAGGCAAACAGAGTGCAGCAACTCGTCAAGAAGATTCTATACCAAAACCAAGTGAGATTCATCCCAGGAATGCAGATTGTTCAACATATGCAAATCAATAAACATAACACATTATATCAAAAAGCCAAAGGCAGGAATCATATGATCATCTCAGTGGATGAATAAAAAGCTTTTGATAAATTCCAACATTCATTCATGATAAAAACCCTACAGAAAATTGGAATAGATGGTCTTTACCTCAATCTGATAGAAGTCATATACAATAAACCAGCAGCCAACATCTTGCCAAATGAACATAAACTGAAAACTTTCAACCTAAAATCAGGAACAAGACAAAGATGTCCATTATCGCTGCTTCTATTCAATATAGTTCTGGAAACATTAGCCAGAGCAATTAGATAAGAGAGAGAAATAAAAGGAATAAGAATAGGAGAGGAAGAAGTTAAATTATCATTATTTGCAAATGACATGATACTCTACATAGAAGACTCCAAAAACTTCACTGAAAGACTACTAGATCTAATAAACAAATTCAGTAATGTAGCTGGATACAAAGTTAACACTCAAAAATCAATAGCATTTCTGTACACAAAACAATACTTACTGAGAAACAGAACTGAAGATCAATGGAATATATTAGAAGATACAGACACAGCTACAAGCACACTCATCCACCTCATTGTTGACAAAGGGACCAAACATGTTCATCAGAAGAAAGACAGCCTCTTTAATAAGTGATGTTAGAAAAACTGGCTTTCCATATGCCTAAACTAAAACTAGACCCATGTCTATCATTAAACTATTAAACTAAAGTTAAAATGGATCAAAGATACAAATATTAAAACAAAAACACTAAATCTACTGGAATACAAAGTAGGTAGAAAACTTGAAGACATAGAGGTAGCTAGAGCCCATGAACAAAAATCAAACTGTAGGGGAAATACTTCCCAGAATCAACAACTGGGATATCATCTTATTAAAAAGTTTTTGCATGTCAAAAGAAATCTCCAACATAGTGAAAAGAAAACCTACTTATTGGGAAAATTCTTAGCCAACTCTCCTTCAGACAAAGGACTTGTATCTAGAATATATAAAGAATTTTAAAAGATCAGGCCCCTAAAACTCAAAGGTCCAATCCAAAAATGGGCATCTGAGATGAATACACACTTCTTAGATGAAGAAATACAAATGGAAAATAAATACATGAAAAAATATTCAACATCATTGGTCATTTGAGAAATGCAAATCAAAACAACACTGAGATTATGTCTCACTCCAGAAAGAATGGCCAAGATCAAGAAATCAACCAATAACAAATGCTGGAAAGGATGTGGGGAAAAAGGAACTCTTTTCCACTGTTGGTGGGAGTGCAGGCTGGTGCAGCCACTGTGGAAATCGGTGTGGAGATTCCTCAAAAAGCTAAGATAGGAAGTCCCATTCAATCCAGCTATTCCCCTTCTGGGTATGTTCTTAAAAAATTGAAAATTGAAAATATCATGCCATGGCAATATATGTGCATCCATCTTTATAGCAGCACAATTCATAGTAGCCAAATCTTGGAAACAACCCAAGTGCTCATCAACTGAAGAACAGATACAAAAGATGTGGGATTTTTATACAATGGAGTACTATTCAGATATGAGGAAGGATTGTACCAAAGCTTTTATAGATGAATGGATGAGACTTGAGAACACACTCGTAAGTGAAACAAATTAGACTCACGTGTGTAAATACCTTCCTTAGTGTAAGGAACTCAAAGAGTAAATAAGATCCAAAATCTACAATAGAGGTTGTGAAAAGGTAAGAAACTGTTCAAAGAGGAAAAATAACTAGGATAGGGGAAAAGAGAAAAGGAAAGAAGGAAAGGGAAAACAATGCAAATTTGTTTATACACACATAAAAAAGCAAATATGAGTATACCACTAATTCTATTAGTCTTGAAAAAGAACAGTTAATACTCATATTATTAGATAAATTTTCATGTCGATATCTAGTAATGTAAGCAACTCTTT
>PVJX010034620.1:0-18813 GCA_004027295.1 Dolichotis patagonum | reverse complement strand
GCATCATTTCTTTATTTCCTTTGTTTGATTGCCTTGGCTAGGATTTCTAGGCCTATAACGAATAGACATGGACAAAGCTAGAATTTTTGTCTTTTTCTTCATCTTAAAGGAAAAACTCCCAGTCTTTCAGCACTAGGCATGATGTTTTACCCTTGAGGATGCTACTTTTTTCCACCTGGCCTTTTTATGAAAGATGACAGTGTAAAGTAAATGTTTTTATTACTCAAGACAGTAAGGAGTAATGCTGTGATATTCTCAGTAAAAATTTATATTTTTTCATTTTAATCTGTCTATTAAATGCTTGAAGTACAGAAGGTAGGCATAACCACTTTTTCTGTGTTCTTTTTTTTATTAGTTGAAACTAATGCATATGTTTGCAACCTAAAATGAATATATTCATCGTAGTAACTTGATAAATGTGCATATCATATCTTAATCTTTTTATTGCTTCCTTTCCCCTCTTTACTCTTTACCTCCACATCCAGATTACTGCCCCATGTTCAAAAGGTCTGTCTCTCTCCTTTATTGTAAGTCTTTGATTTTGCTCTTGAAATTGTTTATATTTTGGGTCTCTCCTATAAGAGAAACCATGCAACATTTAAGTTTCTGAGTATGTCTTATTTTTTAAGGCTTAGAATCTCAAGGTGCATTCATTTTCCTACAAATTATTTAAATTGATTTTTATGGCAGAGAACTCCATTTGGTATATAGCACATTTTCTCATTCATTTGTTAATGTACTTATAAACTACTTCCAAGATTTAGCTATTATGAGCTATGTGCTATAAACATGGGTGGGCATTATATCTTTGATTCTTTCAAGACAATACCTGGAAGGTGAATAGCTGGATGGAATGAATTTTTAATTTTAGTTTTCTAAAAGTCTCTATACTTATTTCTTTTCTCTTCTCCTCTCCTCCTCTTCTCTTCTCTTCTCTTCTCTTCTCTTCTCTTCTCTTCTCTTCTCTTCTCTTCTCTTCTCTTCTCTTCTCTTCTCTTCTCTTCTCTTCTCTTCTCATTACCAGGGATTGAACTCACAATTTCATGCTTGCCAGGCAGACGCTGGTCTATCTCAGGCCCTTTATACTATTTTCCATAGTGGTTCTACTGGTTTGCACTCCTACCAACAATGTGGAGGGATTTCTTACCACTCAAGGCCTCAACGGCATTTGTTATTACTTGATTTTTGATAATATTCATTCTTTATAGTGTAAGATGGTAACTCTGTGTTTTAATTTGCATTTCTTTAATTTCTAAAGATACTGAACATTTTTTCATGTACATATTATATTGGGCATTTGCATTTCTTTTCCTGAGAGGTGTCTATTTTAATTGCCTGTTTTTATTCAGTGTTTTATTTTGGGGAGATGTAAATTTTGAGTTTATATTAATATATACATATAAAGATATATAGACATCTGTCTGAGTAGTAGCTAGCAAAAGTTTTTGTCTCGTATAGTTTTTCTTTTTGTTTCCTTTGCTATACAGAAGTTTTTCAATTTGATCTCATTTGTTTATTATTTATATTTCTTGTGCAACTGGGATTCTGTTCAGAAAGTCTTCTCCTATGCCTGTGTTTTCAAGAGTTTTGCTTAACTTGTAGTTTGGAAGATTGCTTCTGTTTTAATATCTAGGTCTTTGTTTCAATTTTATTTTATTTCAATGCATATTGAGATGTATGAATATAGATTCAATCTTCTGCATGTGGATAACCACTTCTCTCTGCACCGTTTGTTGAAGAGACTCTCTTTTATCCAGCATATATTTTTGACTGCTTCATGAAGATCAGATGTCTGAGTGTGCCTGGTTTGTTTATGCATTTTCTATTCTGTTCTGTTGATTTGCATGTCTGTCTTTATGGCAGTACTATGTTATTTTTATCACCATAACTTTGTCATGTTGCTTAAGATCTGGGACTGTGATGCCTCTTGCTTTATTCTTGTTGTCTAGGATTGGGTCTCTTCTATTTCTTTATAAATTTTAGGAGTTCTTTTGGTTCGGTAAGAAAGCTGCTGTTACTTTGGTCAAGATTGCATTAAATATATGTAACAGTTTTGGTGATACAACTGTTTTGACAATATTTATTCTGCATGTTCAGGAAAGGATAATGTCTTTCCACATTTCTGGTGTCCTCTTTGATCTTTAGAATACTACAAGTATTGTTGTATAGAACTTCCACTTCCTTGATCAAATTAATATCTAGGTATTCAATTTTTTGGGAGCTACTATGGTATTTTTAAGACTTTCTTTGTCAATATTTTCATTATTAGTGTACTGGATTGTTACTGAATTTTTTTTGAATTGAGTTTTGTGACATTGCTGAATTTATTTATTAGTTTTAGGATTCTTTTGGTGGAATGTTTTGGTCTTTGATGTGTATAGAATATATCATCTGTAAATAAGGATAGTTTGATTTCTTTTCCTTTTCTCTACATATCTCTTTTATTTCTTACACATGCCTGAATGCTCAGGCTAACATTTTGAGTACTTACTATATTGAACAAATGTACTGAAAGTGGGCAAGGTTGTCTTGTTTTTGATTATAGGGGAAAGTTTTTAGGTTCTCCCCATTTGGTATGATGTTGGAAGTTTGTTACAAATGGTTTAGCAGAATGAGATAAGGTTCCTTTCTGCTGATTTTCTTCATAAATTTTATTATAAATAAACATTGAATATTTTCTAAGGTGTTTTCCGTGTCAGCTGATATTGCAAAGTTGTTTTAACCTTTGGTTAGGTTTATGTAATATATTACATTTATTAATTTATGTATGATGAACCACTTTTGCATCCTGGGGGTAAAACTGACTTTGAAATGATATATGATCTTTTGCATTTTATGTCCCACTGTCTTTTTTTGAGGATTTTTGCATTTATGTTTATTAAAGAGATTGGCATGTAGGGTTTTTCTGTTGTCAAGTTTTCATTTGGGTTTGATACAAGGGTAATGCTAGCTTCTGGGAATGAATTTGGAAGTGCTCTTCACCTTTTAATTTCATTGAAGAGTTTGAGAACTAGTAAATTTTCCCTGAAGTTCTTGTTGAAGTCAGTGGTGAATCCATTGGGTCCTAGGCTTTCTTTAGTTTGTAGGCTTTTATTACTACCTCAATTTCATTGCCTGTTATTGGGTTGTTCATTATTTGTTTAAAACCCTCTTGGTTCAGTTTTGGTAATTCATGTGTGTCTAGAAATCTGTCCATTTATTCCAGATTTTCCAGATTATTGGAATACAGGTTTTTGAAGTAGTTACTTATAATCCCCTGTACTCGAGAGTTTTCCATTGAAATTTCACTTTTTTCATTTCTAGTTGCATTGATATGGGTGTTTTCATTTGCTCTTTTGGTAAGTTTGGCTAGGGAGTTGACTATTTTCTTTATCCTTTCAAAGAACCAGCTCCTCATTAATTGTCTATATTTTTAAAACTTTAATTGCATTAACATTCACTTTTATCTTTATAATTTTCTTCTTTTTAGTAGATTTGATTTGGATGACTTTTATTTTTCCAGAATCTTGAGGTGTATCATTTGCTATTTTAGGGGCGAGGTTGCTCTGTTTTTCTGATGTAGGTGTTCAAAGCTATAAAATTCTCTCATTGTGTGTCATACGTATGGTATGTTGTACTGGCATTATCATTTGATTTTAGGAAATGTTTCATTTCTTCTGTGACTCATTTATTATTCAAGAGTATATTGTTTAATCTTCATGAGTTTACAAAATTTTTATGATTGTCTTTGCCACTGAGTTCTAGTTTTATTTCACAGTGATCTGATAATATGCATGGGATTATTTCTATTCTTGTGTATTTATTTAAGTAAATTTTATGGCCCAGTATGTGGTGTATTTTGAAGAAAGTTCTGTGTACTGCAAAGAAGAATGTACATTCTGCTGTTTTTATCTCTCTCTCTCTCTCTCTCTCTCTCTCTCTCTCTCTCTATTCCATTTATTTGAAGGTTTGGGTCAGAGGATCTTTGCTGTTTTTTTTTCTAATTGATCTTTCTATTTGTGATAGTGGGATATTTAGGTTCACTACTATGATTATGTTGATGTTTATTTAATCTTTTATGTCCTATAGTATAGTGCTGCCTTGATTCATGAACTTAATTCTTTCGGCAATTGTGGTCACAAATGGAATTAGATGAGAACTGAGTCAAATGCAGTGATTAGGTTCAAAGTCGACATAGGGAAATTTGATTTGGTTCCTGTCGAGTTCAGTTTGTCATCAGAAATATGGAAAGAATTAAGTTCATAAACTGAGGTATGACTGTATTCATCTTATGAAGTGGGTATGCTGATTTTTGATGTATGTGTATGTACAGTTATTATCTCCTGTTGTTGTTTTTCCTTTTACCAGTACTGTGTAGTGGCTTTTTAAAAATTCTTGATCAGTTTTGGCTTGAAGTGCACTTCATATGAAAATAGCATAGTTATTCCTTTATTCCTGTTTGTTTTCAGGTTACTGTTGCATGCAAAGTTTCTTTCCATCCTTGGATTTTTAGTCTGTGGGCTTCTTTAAAGGTTGTGTCTTGTATGCAACATACTGTTGAGGTTCATTGTTTCTTTCTTTTTGTCAGTCTATTTCTCTTGACTGGGGAGTTGAGACCATGTATATGGGGAGATAATATTAAAAATATTAACTGATTCCTGGCTCTGTGTTATTTTACTATTGATGGTTCCTGTATTGTTGCCTTTTGCTTAACTACTCACACTGCTTGCTGTATTTATTCTAGTAGGCTCTTTGACATTACTATCTTCATTGTCTCTCTATAGGATATCTTTGAGTATTACTATAGTACTGGTTTGATTGTCATGAATTTCCTAAAGTGCTCTTTTTGTGGGAAGAATCTGATTTTCCTATCAATTTTGGAAAATAGTGTTGTGGGATGTATTAATCTGTATTAGAGTTGCTTTCTATTAGAGCTTGAAAAAATTCCTGCCAAATTCTTAAGATTTTTATTTAGAAATTTGCAGTGATTTTAATAAATTTACCTGTTGCTTTGTTTCTGACAGCTTTTAAAATTCTGTCCTTGTGTTGCATTTCTTGAATTCTGATGATAATATGTCATGGAGAAATTCTTTTGTGGTGGTGGCTATTTCTGGTTCCATATGCCTTACTTACCTGTGTTTTGAAGTTTTTCCTCATAATTGGAAAGTTTTCTGCTGTGATTGCTATAAGCAGATTTTTATGCTATTTGCGACATATTTTATTTTTCTCTAATTTGACTTATTCTTTAGGTTGTCTTTGTGTCAGCTACTAGCTGCTGGATCAATTTCCCATGATCTATTGTTTTTAATGTCTCTCCTGGTATATAGTCCTGTATATCTGCTTTATTTTATGGTTCTGATACTTTCTTCTCAGATTGATCATTTCTGCTGCCCATGCTTTCAATAGAATATTTATCTCCTGGATTTCTGTTTGTACCTTTTTCATGGACTCTATTTCTTTTATAAATTGAATTTTCATATTTTGAATCATTTTGTTTAGCTCAGGGAGTGTTTTATATCTTCAAGCTTGCTAATCATTTTAAGTACATTATCTGTTTAGTTACATCATCTTTAAGCTCACTGAACACCTTACTGATCTGTTTTTTATCCCCTTATATAATTTACTCATTTGATTTTTTATTATCTCCCCATTACTGTCTATTGGTTCAGTTTTGGAGGTGTTAGGAATTTATGGAGGGTTTTCTTGCTTTGTTTTTCATTTTTCATTTTTCTGTGTGTGTAAGTATGTGTGTATGTGTATGCATACAAACACATGCACACTGAGGAAAAATTCTAAAGCATACAAGCTATATTGTTGCTGTGGTTTATATGTGGTTTGAGGGCGTGCCCCCAAAAGTCAATGTGTTGGAAACTCTATCTTCAGTTTGGTAATATTGATAACGTAGTAGAAATTGGACTTGGTACAAGATAAGGCCTTTGAGCATGTTGCCTTAGGAAGAGATTAAGGTAATTTTTGTGGAATCCTAATTAGTTCCTGAGAGAGTTATCAAAAGATCAAGGCTAACTCTTCCTTGGTTTCTGTCTTACTGTCTGGACACATGATCTATTTGATACTTATTTCCACCATTGTGATGTCATCTACCATGAGATTCCCACCAAAAAGAAGTGGCATTTGATGACATACTCTTTGATTTTCAGAACCCTGAGCTAATGAAAGCTATTTTTAAGCTTAAGTACTTGGTTATAGCAACAGAAAACAACAGCCTTAAGTATTTGGTTTTAGCAACAGAAAACAAGCTAATATAATTGTCTGTACTCGTAAGGTTGTCTCTCATAAAAGTCTGTTTGCGTTACTCAAATGCATAAAATGTTATTGTGATTAATAAAATATAAAATATTTACTTATTGAGGAACTTCCAAAATCAGAATATTGGGCAATATAGTTTTATCAGATATTTACTTATGTTTAGTTGATTAGAAGTTTTTTTTATAATTGTAAGAAAGTAAAACAGATGAGTTTATCTAGGGATTTGGATATATAAATCTAAGTTTACTGTTGGCTGTGACAAATGTGTAACAATATATTTAGGTAATCTGAATTGATATTTTTAAGTCCTATTCCTTTCTTGAGTTTTACACCATGTTGGCAAAAGTATTACATCATATTTAGGAGTATACTACGTATATATATATACACACTCACACATGTATCCTCTATATGTAGACTCACATACATCTTCCTACATGTACTTTTAGGGTTTTATTAAATATTTTGCTATAGTAAAGTTATAATAACTGTCTTGGTACATATGCTTTTCAAGAATATACTGCTGTTTTGCTCGATCTTGAACATTCATTGAAATGTCCTTGCCTCTTTAGGGCAAAATGCTTATACATAAATGCACATACACACACACATACAAACACAAAGAGGTAGCCAGTTGTATATTAAGGTAGGTAAGGATACTATAAGAAAGATGTCAGCAAAATACTCTAATATAATTAAGTGGCTGAAAGAAAAATATGACATTCTTGTTCCCTAAATCACATTAGGTAAGGAAACAAAAAACAACTAAGAAAAATTGCATTTCCTTTGCACCCCCAGTGCAGAGCCAGCATCAGGGATCTCTGCCAAAGGATGGTTTGTGTTAAAGAAGAGTTATGTGCTGAATGTGAACTTATATAAGTGTCAGAAGAAAGCCATAGACAGCTACTTTTGACAACTAGGATCACCTCTAGGCTGCTCTTTCAAAGTTTTTCTCTGCTTGAAGAAAATTGTAGTGAGAGAAATTTTTCTTTGATAAATTTACTACGGGTCAAGTACCATAAAACAAAGAGCTCTCTCTTGTTCCCTGTTGGAGGGACAAAGGTAAAAGATGAAGATTTATTAGGTAACTTATTCATCCTGTGAAGGGTACAGGAGTTTTGGATTTCGAAGAGATTCAAGTTTCTTTGCCCCAAACATACCCTCTGTGTTTTATGTTCGGTAGTAAAATATGTGAGCAATGTGCCGGGAAAGGCACACAATTTCCTGTCCATCTGTGCTGTGCTACCAATCATCACTCACAAGCTCAGAGTGTGTCACCCTCAAAGATAAACAGCCCTTCATCTGAGAAAGGCTGCTATAGCACTGTGGCATGTGGTTATTTGAATAAGAACAGGGTGATAAAATTGTAATTGGGAAAAGGGGCTAAGGAATCAGTTTTATAGACTCTAGAGGTAAAAAACAGAGCAGAACTCTCTGAGATTCCCAAATAATTTTAACCAATGGCCCAATTTAATGTATTGAGTCGTCAGAATTGCCTGTGAATCACCCAGCCTCCTATTTTACAGGAATTCTTTTCTGCTATTAGTGTCGTCTGATGTTATATGGCTTAAGTTTCTGTCATCTCCAAGAGGAAAAGAGGGTGTTGCAGTCCTCCATTATGTTGGAGAGAGCTGGTCCCAAAGAACTGTACTTACACTGATATAATTGATGTCTTTTAATTTATGATAAAGTCAAATCACAATGGGAATGTCATACTGAAATTATGATGCATGGGTTTGAATAAAGGCCAACTAGTTTTCTTGTTTTTTAGCCTCTGCATTTGCTAGTAGTGATCAGATTTGTGTTTGCTGTCTTGCCCTTTCACATTTCCAAGGCCATGTATCTTTACTGAATGCAGTTAGAAGCTACCAGAAATTGTGCATTGTACTTTACCAAATATGAACACTTTCTTCAGAGGGATCCAAAACAACTGGGATGGAGCATTTTTTTTCTCATGCAATGAGCATGTTCTGAATCAGTTCACTGTGTTAGAATTGAAGAGTTAAGGCACTCTCAGAAAAGAGTTATACGTATAATATGAATTACAGCACATTGCATGCAACAACTTATAATTTAATATATTTCATGATTATAATTTCAGGTAATCTGGACTTCCCATTGTTTGATAAAATGAAAGTCTTGACCCGGATTTTCCTAAGAGTGCTCTTTACAGATACATCTTCTACCTCTTAATTAACACTTACATTAGATCATCAATTTTACATGTGAACTATCCTCTTCAAGTTACTCAAATACTTCCTCTCTCTGTAAAAGTCCTCTTCTAGACAGGTGGAGACGCTGTCCTTATTAACCTTAGGTGGCCTAAGAAATACTTAGATGGCTTCTCCTCAAATGGGGTGAGAGCCTACATGCCATGAGGCAACTATGAGAGAGAAGCATTCTCATTACTTGTACTTTAGTCTGTTAAAAATAAGTTTTTTATTCTTACAATGATTATTTTGCTGGAAATCATTCTAAGCATGGGTGAAGAGTGCTCTTTCCCCCAATAAGCCTAGCTCTTGAATAGTAATTGACACACTTTTACCCTCACTGTCTCTGCCTCAGCCAACACAACTGAGATGCTGGTGACATCATTAAGCACTTTTGCCTATCTCTCTCTCCTTTGTTCTATTTCAAAGAGGGTAAAACAAACCATAACAAAACAGAGCAAAGCAGATCAGAAGAAAACAATGTGACACAGATTTCAAAGAAAGACAACAGAAGATCAACATTGGCTACCATAATATCTCTTATTTTCTTCTAAATAGTTGTCTATAGTTTCACACACAATGAATTCATACAAAACAAAATAGTATAAAGATGATCAAAACAGAGTAATGAAGGCATTACAGGCTTTCAAAACTAGATAATAGGAAGATCAACAATGGCTACTATAACGTCTCTTGTTCTCTTCAAAACACCTGTCCATACCTTTATAGATAAGGTGGCTGAGTGTGTTTGTAGTTGTAGTTGTATCTTCTAATCTATTCCATTGATCTTCAGGTCTGTTTTTATTCCAGTACCATGCTGATTTTATTACAGTAGCTTTGTAGTATAACTTCAAGTGAGGGATTGTGATGCCTTCTATCTTGCCTTTGTTGCCCAGAATTGCTTTTGCTATTCTAGGTCTTTTCTGATTCCAGATGAATTTTAGGAATGATTTCTATATATCTGTGAGGTATGCTAGTGGTATTTTGATTGGGATTGCATTAAATCTGTAATGCAATATGGGAGAATGGCCATTTTCATAATATTTGTTCTTCCTATCCATGAACAAGGAATGTCTTTCAATTTTCTGAGATCCTCTTCAGTTTCTCTTTCAGGATATTATAATTTTTGTTGAATGAATCTTTTACTACTTTTGTTGTATTAATTCCTAAGCATTTCATTGTTTTGTATTCTATTGTGAAGGGTGTGGCTTCTCTTATTTCTATCTCAGTGAGTTTTGTTGTTTGTGTATAGAAATGCTATTGAGTTTTGCGTGTTGACTTTTTTCAGCTACATTACTGAATTTAGTTATTATATCTAGCAATCTTTCAGTGGAGTTTTGAGGGTCATATCATTTGCAAATAATGGTAATTTAGCCTTTTCTTTTCCTATCCTTACTCCTTTTATTTCTCTCTCTTGTCTAGTTGATCTGGATAGTATTTCCTGCACTATATTGAATTAGACTGATAACGAATATCCTTGGCTTGTTCCTGATTTTAGAGTAAAAGCTTTCAGTTTTTGGCCATTTAATATGATGCTGGCTATTGATTTCATAGATGGCTTTTATCATATTGAGGTAAAGACCATCTATTCCAATTTTCTGTAGGGTTGTTATCATCAATGAGTGTTGGACCGTATCAAAAGCTTTTTCTGCATCTATACAAATGATCATGTGATTCTTATTTTTGGCTCTATTGATATGGTGGATTACATTTATTGATTTGCATATGTTGAACCAGCCTTGCATTCCTGGGATGAATCCCACTTGGTAGTGGTGTATAATCTTCTTAATGATTTGCTGCATTCTGTTTGCCAGTATTTTATTGAGAATTTTTCATCAATGTTCATTACTGAGTGAGTTCATTAGTTCATTACTGGCCTATAGTTCTCTTTTTTGGTTGGGTCTTTCTCTGGTTTTGGCATTACAGTAATACTTTCTTCCAAGAATGAGTTAGAGAGAATTGCTTCCCTTTCAATTTCATTGAAGAATTTGAGGAGTGTCGGCATTAAGTCTTCCTTGAAATTTTTTGTAGAATTCTGCAATGAATCCATCAGGGTTTTCCTTGTTGGTAATGTTTAAGTTACATTTTCAATTTCATTAATTAAAATTGGTTTATCATCAGTTTTCCATCTTCTTGATCCAGCTTTGGTAATTCATATGTTTCTAGGAATCTATCCATTTCTTTTGGGTTATCAAGCCTATGAGAGTAGAGGTTTTCAAAGTAGTTATTGATGATCTTCTGTATTTCCACAGAGTCTGTAGTGATTTCACCCTTTTCATTCCTTCTTGTATCCTTTGACTTACATTCTATGCGTTTCCTTTTGGGTTAGATGCATTTCCTGTATACAGAATAGGGTTAGATATTGTTTTCCATCCTTTGATGTACAGGCTATTTGTTTCCTTTTGGGTTAGATGGGTTTCCTGTATACAGTGTAGGGTTGTATATTGTTTCTTAATCCATTCTGCCAGTCTGTTTCTTTTAATTGGTGAGTTGAGGCCATTTACATTAATGGTTACAACTGATATATGTTGGTTTATTTTTGTTGTGTTATCTTTCTGATGTTGGTTCTTTACCTTTCTCCTCTGTATAATTGTTTGTCTTGTTTGGTGGTTTTATCCTATGTGTATCTAGAATGTCTGTCAGTATTCTTTACAGGATTGGTTTGGTTGTCATGGAGTTCTTCAGCTTTTCTTTGTCATGGAAGTATCTTATTTGCCCATCTATTTTGAAGGACAGTTTTGCAAGGTAAATCAATCTGGGTTGGAAGTTGCTTTCCTTTAGGATCTAAAATACTTCACTACATGCTTTTCTTGATTTCATTGTTTGTATTGAGAAGTCTTCTATGATTCTGATAGGTTTTCCTTTATAGACGATCTGTCTCTTCTCTCTAACAGCTTTTAATATCTGTTCTTATGTTGAATTTCTGGGGTGTTGATTATTATATGTCTGGGTATATTTTTATTGTGGTTATGGCTACTTGGAGTTCTATATGCTTCACTTATCTGTATGTCAGTTTCTACTCATGTTTGGGAAATTTTCAGCTATTACTTCTGTACATAGCCTTTTGATATCATTTGTGTTGTCACCTTCTTTTCCTTTATACCTATCAATCTTATATTGTTTTTCTTTGAATCATCTTGCAGCTGTTGAATTGTTATTTCCTGATTCCTTGTTATTTTTAAAAGACCTTTCCTTTCTGGTTCACTATCTGCAATCTTGTCTTCATGGTTTGAAAGTCTATCTTCACTTTCATTGTGGTGGTTTTGCCTACTTTTGATGGAGGTTTTGATTTACTGTATATCTCTTTGAAACTGTTTCATGCATTCTGTTTGTTTCTTATATTGTTCATTCAAGATTTCCATTTTTTTGCAGTATTCTTTTACTTTTTAAAATTATGTCTTCTTTAGATTTTTTTCAGCATTTCTTTCATTACATTTATAATTTTTTTAACCTGGGAGATTATTTCTGATCTAAGTTCTTTTGTAGGTTTTTGGAGTTGTTTCTTTACTTGAGCCACTATAATTTCAGGCATTTCAGGTGTATGGCTTACATTTTCTTCTATGTCCATGCCTTCTAGGCTTACTTGGGACAGCCTCGATGTCTGAGATTGCATTTTTCTCTTTCGTTTTGTCACTTTCCTAAATTCCCTTAGGAAAGCTGAAGATAATGTCTTAATTGTTTCTTGGGTTGAGAATATGTGTCCCTACTGCAGGGAGTTTCCCCAGTTGAGTGGAGGCAATTAGATAGGCCTTACCAGGTGACTCCCAGCTACTAAGCTTTGAGCAATGTTCCATGGCTGCAAAGCTGGGTGGAAATCACTGAGATGGTGAGCAGGGCCCTACCAGGCTCCAAGCAATGTTCTGATGCTCCACTGCAGGATGGAACTCTCAGCACACACTTTCAGTTTGCAAAGTGGAGCACAGGCTGTTCCGGGCCACTCGGAGGTCACTGGGCAGGGTCCAACTAGGCCAGGAGGGACCTTCCCAGGGTTCCTCTGATGATAAGAAACACTGGGCTAGGCCCTACCAGACTCCGAGTGATGTTCCAATGCCCCACCACAGGATAGAACTCTCAGTGTGCACTTTCTTGCCTATCTTGCTAAACAAACTTAACTCTACATCTACCACCAGCATGTGGAAGAGGGGATATTTCCTTTCAGTGCCAGCTGATGTCCAGGTTTAATGTCTCCACCCATTGGAGGATGAGATTCATGAAGTGGAACTGCTCCTCTCATCTACTTATGACTAAAAGTTGTCATTATACAGACTTGGAGTGGTTGGAAATTGCAGAATTTTAGTTCTCTATACTGTTCTCTACATTAAAACTAATTGGAAAGGCTTGAAGGAGATCACTTAGAGAGTGGATATGTGACCTTGGTATTAGAGTGACTATAAATAATGGTCTGACACTCATCCAGAGATCTAGAGGGAAAAGTGGGTTGTTACAGCTGTCATACTTTTTGTGGTTACACTGTATTCCCACAACCCATGAGTTATAAAAGAATGTCTCCCAAGGACCAGGATATTCAGGAGAATGATCTTGCTTGTCAGTGATCTAGAGTCATCGTGAAAGGACTTCTCCAACTGCTAGATGGTAATAGACCTCAAAGTCTATGAGAAGAAAGACTAGAGAATCCAGAGCCTAAAAGTGTAAGCAGGACCATCCGGGAAGCACATCACTGTGGAAGACAATGGCAAGGAGGGGTCCATAGCAATTAGTGCTCTGTAAAATGCACAAAAATGCCTGTGAGAGAGACCACTTTAAGGCCATAGCCAGATGGATTCCAACTAAGAAGATGTTATCTGCACTCATCCCTTTTCCTTATTTTCCTCAGCTTGGCTGCAGAGTAATTTTAAGAACTTTAGTTCAAAGTACCTTCAAATTCTTCCTACTACTACTACTGGTATAAATGTTTATATCAACATGGATTAAAGTTTCAAGTTTTGCTATTGCACTGGGCAAGAAATATGCAAGTTGCTCCTAGTTAAGAACTACTCCCTTAAATAAAACAAGTTCATCTGTTTTTATAAAAAGTAATAATTTCTGTATTATTTGACCTTTAAGAAGCTAGTGCCTGATAGTGGAAGTGCAGATGAGGAATCAATCTGATCAAAATTTACAGTTTCCTCATCTGTAAAACTGTAGATCATAAACATAAAAATCAGCTTTTGAATGTAGCTGAAAGATTATATATGCCAAGTACTACCAAATGTCTGCAGCATCTTAGCTTTTTTTTAAAAAAAGGAATAGATCTTTTCTATCTTATTGATTTTGAGACAGAGTCTTGCCATGGAGCCCAGGCTAGCCTTGAGTTCCCAGCTGTTTTCCTGCATCACCCTCTCAAGTGCTAGAATTGGCCTTGCTAAATGTTTTATTATAAAGAAATATAATCTATATAACAAAACTTTCCACTTCAAGATCATCTTTAAGGTCCATTTTACTATTCACCTTCGTTTTTTAATGAAAATATTATGGAATGTTGGACTGAATTCATATTAACCTTGCATTCTTTAGACTACATTTTCTACATAATTTTATTTTATGCCTAAGGGAAATATGTCAACTGCTTCCTATAGTGGCACAAGCCTGAAGCTGATAAATTTAGTAACAGGAATTTCAACCAGGTCGTGAGAATTGTACTCTTTGGGCAATGAAGTGATCCCTTGTCTTCGTTAGGCAAGTGGTAGTAATCTAGCGTCCAGCAAAAGCAATGAGTCACAACAACTAGAGTTGGAAGTTAAGAAAAGTTACTTTTAATCCGTCAATGTGGCAATACTTAGGAGCCCAGAAGAAAAGTGTTTAGTACCCAAATATTCTGACCATGGGCAATGGGATAGAGTGAAGAACTATTTTAATGGAATCTAAAAGGTCAGATATTCAAAGACCTAAATAGGAGATATAAAGGCCAAAATAAGAGTTTAAAAGTAATAACTGAAGAAGCCAACATCACTACGAACAAGAACATTTTGGAAACCTCCAAACTGTCACTAACAATCTTTGCTTAAATTGGTTTAAAATCAAAGAGTTCTTCCTTTTAGGTATTTAACCAGGGAGGTGCTTAGGGTAGAGATTCAAGCTGAGTGGCTTTGGTATCCTGCCCTGAGGTGTGGTGGGGGGCATACATCTAATTATGTCTGGGTGGGTCATGGAGATGTTGCCTAGGACCAGAGTCCTTTACCCCTTCCCCACTGACACTCTTCCCCTTTTTATTTCTTAGCCAGGATGAACTAAACAGCAGTCTTCCACCAAGCCCTTCCACCATAATGTCTCTACTTTGGAGCCAACTGATCATGGTTTGAAAATGAACAAATTGAATCTTTCCACTTTTAAATTATGGGTGCTGAGTATTGAGACTTGGCATCTAGAAAGGTGGTTAATCCAAAAAATGCTATCAGAGAAGTGGAATGTTTGCTACTACTGTACATTACTAAATGGTTCAGAAGTCATTGTAATTGGTTCATTAAAATAGCTTGGAAACTTTTGGCAGTGCCAGCTAAAGAAGACTTCAAATGCTGTAAGCGTAGTTTTATGAATAATTCTGCTTAGAGGTCAGAAGACCAGAATCCTTATAAGAAAGTAGACAGTAAAAGTCAGGCTGAGATTTCTTTTGAGACTCTACTGCTAGACTACAGAATAATGTGTTACACTGTGGCAGAAAATTTGTCTACATTTTGCTTATGCCTGAGACTTTTCAAGAGTAGGAGACTAACAACACTAGACTAATTGACCTAGCGGGGAGATGGGTTAAAGACAGCCTAAAATTCAGGCTATGGTATGGGAACTGCTGGCTCCTTTCAGCCAGATTTGTAGTAAGAATAAAAAAACTAAATAAAAAATAGCAAAAACTTTAAAAAAACCTTAAGTAAAAAACCCAAAATATTTTTATTTTAAAAATCAAAGCAAAAACAAGGATTGAAATGATACAGAATTTAAAAAAATAGAAAATTAATGCTAGTTTTTTTTTAAACCTTAAATTTTGACCCAAAAAGAACCATGTAAAGTTTGGGCCAAGGGAAGTCTGTACTACTTAGATAGAAAAGTTCTGAATTTGAGCAATTTCAAAAGCATGTTATGTGACCAAATAGACAGCTGGGGCTATATCAGTCTGTGCCTGGGATAGGCTTTAGAGGGGAAAATATGAAATGAATCTTATTTTGTGATACCCTTGTCTCTAAATACAGTAAAAGATTTTAAAATGTTGATATAGAAAGACTATATAAAAATGGAGCATATTCTAGGAGCCCCCACAAAGAACCTAGCTACCAAGGCTCTGATTCTTTCTGGTTTATTCACAAAACATTGGTGAATTAAATATTGTATTGTGAGAAACACAGTAGAACAAAAAGCAGGGTGACCAAATTCTTTATCAGTTGCAAGCTGAGATGTCAGCATTGCTTGTGTATTACTTTCCAAAGTTTTCACCTCTATGCCTCTCTTCATGTCTTCTAAAATCCAAAACAAATCTTGTAGTAGAATTTGTAAAGCCAGGTGAATACCTTATTTCATTTATTTTCATAATAAGAAAGTCATGCAAGTTTGCTCACTAGAACAAATTAGCCACTTATTGAATCAAGAAAGTACAATATTACTGACACACTGTTCTCCACCGGTACTCATAGCAGTGGAAAGATTGCTCTGGCATAATGTAATGGCATCCCAAGTACTATAGCACTAATTCAAGTAACCAGATAGTAAGAAAAAAATATCAGACCATGAGCAGCAGTAATGTTTTGCTCTTGGAGCTGATGAGCTATTTAAAATATAAAACAGCAGAGAAACCCAGAGACTAGAATGTGAAAGCAACATAATAATAATTTGGGAAAAGATCTTGGAGTGTAAGAGGTACTTACCTATTGACCAACTTAATTCTTGACTTCTAAAGTGAATTGAAAGGAGGAAGAAACACATTTCCTTTTGTGAGTCTAATTCTTAATGATGCTGCTCAAAATGCAGTCACATTGTTGCTGCTACCCTGAGAAGTATAAATGAATGCAAACATCTGTGCATACCCCATGCATTTGTGCGCAACATGCTCACGCTGTAAAGATCCCCATAAAACAAAGCAGGAATATTGCTCAGTCTTATTTTAATGTTGCCAGAGTCTGAAAATGCGTACAGGGTTATTATGCAGACATAAATTCAGGCCAATTAGGCAGAGAAACATTCCAAGCATAATGCCACATGTTCTTGCATTCCATCACCTCCTTTAGGTGCTATTCTGTGAAAGAGGAAGCCCCAATAGGGCTTAACACAAAATGTGTTGTCCTGGCAAGTAATGAATGCACATTTGTAGGTCATTGGCTGGTTTAAATCCACTTTTTTACATGGATGGTGTCCATTAGCTCCTACACTTCCAAAGATGGGAAATAGTATGATCATAGCTTAAGGAGAGAGCATTTAAGAATGAGCAGTTGTTGACAGCAGATTACTCAGATGTAGAAAATAATACACATTAGAGTAATTGTGACTATTCCATTGTTCTAGAATGCTACCTCTACCCTTGAAGTTTAAAAATTTATAACTTTAGAAAGTACCAGTTCACAAGGAAGTTAGTAAATATTTGCTTATCAACTAATTAGTAAGAGCAGAGCTCAGTTCATGGAGTGTCTGCCGCTGTTGCCAAGTATTCTACAAAGTGATGAAGATACAATTTTAAGAAAGCACCATCCTTGATTTCATGGGACTGAGACTGAATATGGATGAAAAGGAAACTTATAAATGAACATCTTGAGCCAAGATGATAAGGGCAACTAAGTATTGGAAGAAGAGCAAGAGTTTAGAGAGGTAGTTACAAATTGGTTCGGATGACCTTGTTAACTGATTGGAGTTGGAGGCTGAAGGAGAGGTGTGACTCATGTAAGCCCATTAATCTTCTAGCATGGGGAATTGGAAGGATAGGATTTCCAAAAGCCAAGATCTTGGAGTAGGAAAAAAACCAGGAAACAAAACATCAAATTAGAAATTTTTAGGGAAAGTTGAAGTGATATGTTTTTAAGAGAATGAATTTGATGTTTCTGAATATTTAGGTAGAAATTTACAGTGGCTTGAAAGATGTGAGTACAGATATTAGATATTAAATATTATGTATTAGATATTCTGAGCTGGGAAAATAGTCAGGGCACTTTTGTTAAGTCCGACTACCGTATTTTACTGCTTTCTTTATTGGCATCAAAGCTTCTCCTTTGTATTATTTTCCTCCTGGACTACAAGGTTCTTGAAAAGCATCATTCAGGTGCTCACTTACTCTCTCTCTTATTCTAGTATGTACATACTCATTATTTCTATTGTTTCTCTAGAGAACTTAGACTGGCATTGCATCTAAGAGATCATTTGATACTTTTACTGATGAGAAATCTGGCCAGAATAGTGAAAACATGGTTATTCAGCATCACACACTCAGTTATCTGCAGCAGTCAAGCCAGTTTCCACCTTCCTTTCTCCTATTGCTTAGATTAGTTGTTAAACATGTAGTCAGTGCAAGCAAAACAGAGGAGAGGAATGAACCTTCATGGAGAAGAGGGTCAGAAAGACAACTGAGGAAGGGCAGGCTCTACCTGGGTAATGAAGAATCACACATTTAGAAATTCCCCCTTTTTTCCTGTATTGAATAAATCAGAGTTCTGGCAGTAAGGGTTCAAAAACATTAAGGCACTTCACTAATTAAACATTCCTATCTTTTTCTGTTTGACATTTTCATCAACTAGAAACTTTCCAGGCTAAATTATTGAATTTGAAATACAATTTTACATGATTAAGCATTTAAAAATGAATGTTAATGCATTTCAAATAGAGTCAGTCATAAGGAACAGAGCACAACTTCATTTTAAAGTGGACCAATTAACCATTGAGAGCTTCAAGAGCAACTGGTTGTAATACCTAAATGAAATAAAAACTTGTTAAGTGGACAAGTTGTCACATGGATGAATCCATATGATTTATATGTGTCACAGAGATTTGGTTTTTCACAAAATAAGAACTGTAAATATCTTAAAACTTAAGTTATTTTTTTAGATGTATGCTACTGCTCCTACATGGCTTAAAAGTGCTTTAGTTGGTAAGATGTGAAATGTGTCCTGGTTACTGGAAAGAACAGGGGTTCTCCCCACATTACACAAGTGAAATGATGGACTGGATTGCTTTAAAAATTAAGAGGAAATCCCCCCACCTCTTACCAAATTACAACCTTTTGTGTTGATCCCATTTGTCTTCAACTTGTTTTTTCTGCTGAGTATAGGTTTTGGAAATTGTGATTTTTAGAGGAGTAATTCTAGGGGTACTCTTGGCTTAGCTTATGTCTATTAGAGGTAGTTTTAGCCATAGTGCATGGCACATGGTAGTTACTTACCACTTTTTTTTT
>PVJX010034619.1:0-18856 GCA_004027295.1 Dolichotis patagonum | reverse complement strand
ATAGAAAACACTACCAACAACAAGTGTTGGAGAGGCTGTGGGGAAAAAGGAACTCTTCTGCACTGTTGGTGGGAGTGTAGACTGGTGCAGCCACTGTGGAGGTCAGTCTGGAGATTCCTCAAAAAGCTGGGTATGGAAGTCCCATTTGACCCAGCTATTCTGCTTCTAGGCATATTCCCAGAAGAACTGAAAACATCATGCCACAGTCATATATGTGCACCCATGTTTATAGCAGCACAATTTGTAATAGCCAGATCTTGGAAACAACCTAAGTGCCCATCAACTGAGGAATGGATAAAAAAGTTGTGGCATTTTTATACAATGGAGTACTACTCAGTTATAAAGAATGATCACATCGAGATATTTATAAATAAATGGACACGACTTGCGACCATTCTCTTAAGTGAAATAAACCAAACTCAGAAGGGTAAATACCATATAGTCTTCCTAATATGAGATTTGATAAAAGTATATAAGACTTTATGGTAAGCATGAGTCCCCATCTCATAGCTTTGAGGTCTTTCAAAGTTTTAAATCATCAGTTGGAATGGTGTTATCCTGTTTTGTTTGACTATATCATATGTGATTATATGAACAGCTGTTTTGAAGAAAACATTATGACAGCTATTGCTGATTTAATATTATCCTTCCTAGAAGTCCTACCATGCTTTTTTTGTTCTACTTCCATTGGTTCTATCTACCACATTGTGTCTTATTGGAATTTCAATATGTGTGATAGTTCAAACAAATTTTTTTCTTTTTTATCAAAAATGAGATATTATAGTACCCATTGAACATTTTCTGTTATTCGGTTCAGAAAGCCCTGTAATTCTTTCACTATATGCATGGCTTTATACTATTGTGTTATGTTTGATATTATTGTAATTGAAACTATGGTCAACTATAGTAGAGTAAGAGATATGGTGTTAGATACTGTTGATGTCCAATTGTCTTAATGTAAAGTACTGTGTTGCCTATGTTGTCCTGTTCTGATCTGCTCTGTACTGCCCCCTTTTGTTTTATTCTCTTTTAAATAAAAAAAAATTTAAAAACATGATTATGGAAAATAAAAGAGGAAACTGATAAAGACTGAAGTAGAAATTGATAGTTAAAAGAGCAAAAGTTGGTAAATTTGATAGGTAAATAAATAAAATGGGGAGCCATTCGTGGCCTGGCATTAATTTTAATGTGTTAAGGGACAGGATTGGTGACAGGGAAATTCCTAAATTGTTCGACCAAGGTGAGCACATTCATAAATAATGCAGATGTATACTTTGGGTGCTCATATGCTCCAGGCTCTTGAATACATCTTTTTTTATTTTTTGTTTACTTCTTCTCTTAAGCAGACAGATGAGCTGAAGTATGGTGAAAGTGAGGACTGACTACCTGCGTTTGGTTATGTAATGGGTTAAATATGATCACAAATCCTTTGTCACTCTTCTCAATGGGAGCCTACTCCCTTTAAGTACAGCTGTTTTTTTTGTCCTGTTTTGACCAAGAGACTATGGTAGAAATGTCACTGCTGTGGAACCCGCAATGCTAAGTCTTAAGACTACCATACTTTGAGGAGGCCCAAGTCCCTGGAGAAAGAGAAGTCACTTGGAGGAGAACTAAGGCATCAGAGATGAGAGCAAAACCAGACTTGCAGCTGGGCCCCGCCACCAGCTACATACAGGCCAATGAACGATTGCAGTGGACATTGCCTGGGACAGGAAGGCCACCCAGCTGTGCCCTGAGTTACAGAGGCAGAGTTGGGAGCAAATTAAATGGTTGCTGTTTTAATGTACTAAATTTTGTAGTAATTTATTTTCCAGCAATAGATAACTATAGCAGGTCACTTCAGTGGTCACTGATAGAGGACCTAATGGAAATTAATCTTGAGGATGATTCATAAG
This sequence comes from Dolichotis patagonum, assembly GCA_004027295.1. NCBI lineage: Eukaryota > Metazoa > Chordata > Mammalia > Rodentia > Caviidae > Dolichotis > Dolichotis patagonum. Next base: position 16,961 of record PVJX010034619.1, on the reverse strand, counting down.
CCCACTTGAGATAAATTAGGAGTGAAATCATCAGCTGTCCAAGTGTGAAGTAGCAGAGAAGGGATATAGATGGTGACGCAGGAGATCTGTCTCTTTAAATAAAGACAATTTTCTATTTGGTTTTCTAGAGCTCCCTGTCATAAAGGAGGCCTAGCTTTATTAACAGAGCAGCTCACATGCTTAAGCTAATGTTTCTATATTCCTCCTCCACAGTGCTCCTCCCTCTCTCCACCTCCACAGCCACCACTACCAGCAACAAAGATTCTGTTATCTAACATGTTTCAGGCATTTTTGAGATACATCAGCAAACAAAAAAGGCAAAAATCCATGTCCTCTTAAACTTTGCATTTATTTTGGGGAAAGAAAATCTATAAACAAGTTCAAAATGTAAGTTATGTTATGCTAGGAGAAGATAGGAATGACAGAACCACACGGTAGACTTCAGTGAGAAGACGAGGGTCATACAGAGTAAAGGAGATGAGAGAGGGAGGCCTTGTGGCTAGCTGGGAGATGAGTGTCCCAGGAAGAAGGGGCAAGGAAAGTAAAAGTCCTCAGGGGAAGGTGTCTGCTGAGCATAAGGGCCAAGATCATCGAGGCTGCCAAGGAATGTGGGGGTACTAGTAGGAAATTCACGATGTGGTAGGAATAGATTCATAAAGGCTTAGGGTACAAAAGCCTTAAGTTATGGCCTCCAATTGCAGTCAGAGTCATTGGAGGTCCTAAGCAAAATCTCGATATAGTCCAGTATGCTTTTTAACCGAAATTTTCTGCCCTCTGAATTAAGAATAAACTTGCAGGTGGGGGAGAACACAAAGAGGAGTCACTGCATGACGGGAGATGACGACTCACAGCCTATTGCATTTGCCTGCAGTGTGCTCTTTGAGTGACTTGAGGAAAAGAATGAAGGGAGTGTAAGTGATTTTCCCCATTTTCTTTGAAGTGTCTACTCTGCGCTGGGCTGTGGTTGGAGGCTAGACAGGTCCCGGCTGATCCTCCTGCATAGTTCCCAGAGTTATGACCAGCGAGATGGGAGGAGTGAGGGAGAAGGGAGACTGCTTGTTTCTTTCCAAGATTATTGGCAACTGCTCTTCTTAGGGAAGTGGCTGGCTAGCCACAAGGAACCTCACTCTGGCTGGATGTATATTTTGGGAGGGAGATGATTGTGTACTTCCTGGAAAATCAGCCAGCTACTCAATAATGGCTGAAATGAGAAGACTGAAAATACTTCTTGAATAGGAGGACCAGCATCCAGGTTTCTCCACGGGGATTCAAGGAGCAACTTTACAACCAGGACACGCAACAGGACAAGTGCCTAGCAGAGAGAGTAATTTCTCTCGTGCTTCTGCCCTTCCAATGTCTCTTACACTGGACATGTGGAAAATCTAGTAACTACCATATTCAAATAGATGTTCAGTAAATGTTATTTAAAAAGGCTTCCTGGAAGGATTTCACTACTGAGCTAAATTTACCCAGGACACATGTCAAGTATCCTGAGTGATATGATTACCTGGTGACTTGTCTCTTTCCTCTAAACCCTGGATCACTTCCAAACAAATTCAGTTCATCAGTGCTGTAGTTTGATCATCCAAAACATGCTGTAGCTTATACAGATTGCAGGAACCCTGAATAAACAAATATTAAAATGTGGTCTATAGTATTGTAACTGGTACTGGAAAATGGAACTTTAAATTATAGATTTTCCTTATAGAGATTAGCAACTTCTCTAAACTTTCTCCAGCTGAACACACAACCCACACCCTCTTCTTTCCTCAGCCACCCAAAAGTGACAAGGGCTGCAACATAAGACCCCAAAGAAGGGATAGATCAGACTTTGAACTGCTGTCGGGGACCTGGACAAGATCCCCAATGCCTGTATAAGGGATACAGCAAAAGCATGAAATAAGAAACAGGGACAGATTTATTAATGCATGACGGGGGCACTGCAAGGTCAGTGCCTCAGGATGGGCAAGACAAAGACACTCAGGGCTTGCCACTATTTATTGGGTATGCACAATAATCAGCTTGGAAACACTAAATGACTGAGCGTGACAGTGATCTTAGGCTGAGAAGGATCTTACGTTGATGAGGATCAGTTCGGATGACTCAGGGTGGCAATGATCTTAAAGTGATAAAGATCTTATGTTGATGTAGTCTTGCTCTGGAGCATCACAGCATCACAGGACCATTCAGGCCTCCATGAAAGACTCTGGGCCATAGACAGTCTCAGTTTATAATTTGTGGTCCCCAACAAGTTGGAACTTAGAGGATAAGACAGAGAAGTATATTCATAGCAAAAGAAATAATAGGTAATAATTATCCCCTACAAAAATGTGTGACTCCTCATATATGTTTATGTAAATTTTACTAACAAAAAAGTTACATAACACATAACTTTCTAATAATGGGATACACAATATTCATTATTGTAAATTCCATTTAGCCAATTAATTCTCTCTTTTTTGACAATTAATTGTCACAAAATGCTTTCACTGATTTTGCTAAACTCTTGAACCCACCACCAATCTATGGCTACCACTGGCAAATGAGTACAGTGTTGACACAGGCATATTGTTTGACATTTTTGTTAACATTCAAAAGACGAAAGTGAAGGGCTGGAGACATGGCTCAGTGGTGGAGCTTTTGTCTTGCATGCACAAGGCCATAGGTTCCACCCCCAGCACCAACAACATGAAAAAGGGATAAAAGTGACAAAAGATGTTTATCAGAATTTCAGTCATGGGTCAGTGAGATGAACAACTATGACTTCTTTGCCAAATAAGGTAATTGTTTCAAATACTGCAAGAATATGTTCTAAAATTTTTGCAACTCATGGGTATTAGCTACAAACATACATTTTAAATTTAATCTGTATTATTAACATGTTCTACATTGTTGTCTTTAGTTTGAACAATGAACAAAATTAAAAAACCAAGCCCTGATTTGTAACATTTCTGTTTCTTCCACCATGGCCAATTTTCACAGAGATGAACAGCAAGTTATTTTACATTATTTCCATCACATAGATGCCCTAGATACAAATAACTTCATGCACATAACTAACAGTAAAATGTAGTGAAATAATTAGAATGCAATGTTTTGAGTATCTATTACCTCAGTTCTAACACTAGTTATATGTCAGTACAATTTAATTTTTAACAATAGCTTTAACAATCATCTTACAGCATTCCTGGAAATTGTACACTTGATTCTCATGAGCTTGGCCAAGCCATCTCTCCTGTGCTACCCAGCCTAGCCCACAAATAATTCAATAAATGACAGTTGTCTTTCGTTTATTAACGAACAAAAACTAGAAACAAATTAGCTAAGGTAAGTAAAGTAATGATTGGTATGAGTCCACAAAGAAAGCGTCTTCCAGAAAGCCTTGGTAATACTTGCCTGGCTTTTGTCTGACTGCTTTCAGTGTCATTTTCTTCCGGGAATGTCAGGCCTGCTTTGCTCTGCCAGGGAGAAAAGACTTGGTGCCATGACCCACATGTGTCAGTCTCCGTCCTGAGCAGGCCAAGTGCGAGGCGCCTCCCCACAGAGCAGATAATGCTCAACCTTTGTGTCCAGCCAGCAGCCTTCACCCCTGCCTGACCTCACACCCTGTGTCAAGCGACACTGATAGACTGTTTCCAGCAGCTCAGCCATCTCTGTGCCCAGCACGAGCTGGAAATATTTGTGACTTTGCCACAAAGAGTATTTCTGAGGTGTCAATCAGGGAAACACTCCTTCTCTCTGAAACTCATGTGACAAGACTCATGAAGAGAAAGCTGCTAAGATGGAAATAACAAAATTCATATGTTACTCGACAGCAGCTTGGGTTCTAAAATATACCTCACTATCTCGGCAAGCTGGTGCTTAACTCCTCAAGACACCTCCATGTACTTGCTCTTGGATGGCAAAGTGTTCTGAGTACTGTCTTCAGGGTTTTGTAAAATGAGACAACACCTTTCATTAGTGAGAATTAGCAAGGCTTTTTTTTTTTTTTTTTTTTTTTTTTTGGTCTACATAGACGAGACAGGTAAAAAGAAACAAAGAGTTCAAAGGAGGGCTTTTCTAGCAAGGTAAAGTAACAGCTAAGCTGATGATCAATTCTCACTTCCTTGGCTGAGTGCTTGGGGACACTTTGCATCTTTTTCTCCGAACTCTTGCAGCGTCGGTCCCACACTGTCCCTGCTTTTCTAGATCTTGCTTTCCTGTTATCTAAACATCAAGCCGCATAATCTGTATGATATTATCTTGTCCCTCTAGCTACAAGCTATCAATTCAGAGACCACCGTACCTATTTAGGCTACTCAAACTCATCCTCTCAGAAATTTTGACGCTGGGCTTTGAAAGAGGGATGAATCTCTCTTTACAGGCATTGAACTTCTACATTCAAAACTTTGGTGCAGCTGGTGGCATGTTCCTCTATGTAGACTAAGAAGGAGACAAAACCAGCCCCTGCAGGAGAGGAAGGCAGATAGAGGGAGAAGCAGAAGTGATCCGTGGCAAGAAATCCCAACTGTGTTCACGTCCATGGTTCTGTGGGGTCCCTGAGCCAAAATATACTATTCTCTGCAGGTCCATGCACTTTTATCAGGATTTTAAAATTCTAAAGAAAGGACGAAGAGCTGGCTTCTCCAGAAAATTCTGAGATGGCAGGTATCCTACCATACCTAAGCTCTTTTTCCTCTTTGTATTCCTGATTTCTAACATTATTAATTAGTATAAATGGGGTTATATAGTAAATACTCTTTGAGTCTTTCTTTCATTCAATACTATATTTGTAATGTTCATCTGTTTTCCATGTAGCACTAATTCATTCTTTGTCACTGCCATCTAATATTCCTTTATCTCCACTGCATTTTCTATACTATGTGAGACTGACAAAGAAGGGTATAGTCATAGTATGAATCTCAGTCCAAAAACTCATCTGTATTTAAAAAATATTTTTCTAAAACTCTACTTAATTTCTACTTTTTTCCACTTCACAAAATGATAAAAACAATATTTGTCCACTCCTCTCTTCCAGATATTTGTCCACTCCTCTCTTCCAATATTTGTCCACTCCTCTCTTCCAATATTTGTCCAGATCCTCTCTTCTACCTTTCTGAGACACACATAATTTCTGGAGAAAAAAGGTCTTATAAAGGTATGGAAAGGGTCAATTACACTTGAAAATTCCTTAAATTTTCCATCAAGTATAGTGCATATGGCTTTGTAACACAATACAATACAGGAAGAAGCATAAGTAATTATACAATGTATGTTATTATATGTAGTATGAAATAAACAGCTGTTCAAAAATACATGGAATCACATTCAGTATAGCAAATGACTTAAACCTTTTGAGTGGTGAGTTGGAATTTAGGCTGACTGAATTAATTTAGGATTTGTTTGTTTGGGTTTGGGTTTTTTTGAGACAAAGTGTTATGATGTAGCCCGGGCTAGACTTTAACTCTCAGAGGCCCTCTTGTCTCAGCCTCCCACATATTGGGATTTCAGGTGTGTGCCAACATGCCCAGCTGTTAACCACAGATTCTTAATCTCCAATAGCCACACACACACACACACACACACACACACACTCACACTTCACTTTTACCCCAGGATATAAGTAAAACATGTCATAAAGTAGTGCATCACGGTCCTTCCTAGGTCATGGCTGCATATATTATGTGTCCAGCACCACTTAGACATTGTCCCTCACTCACATAATGATGAGAGTAATGTCTTCACTTACGTCACTTCAACAAGCTACATGTCATTGGCTTACTTCCATGAAACGAAGGCAGGCTAACCTGTTGACTTACCAGTAGGGATGGCTCAATCAGAGCTCTTTGCTGAAACCAGGCACTAGTTGTCCCCATCCTTCTTGGGTGGAGAAAATATAAGATGGAAAACTGAGCCACTAGTAATGGCCACTGAATTAGACAGCTAATATTACAGAACAAAGAATCACAAGAGCTCAATGGAATGTAACAGCAAGGATTTATTTAGTTTAAGCTACTTTTAGTCATTTGAAAATCAGTCGTTCTTGTCTTGTGAAAGGTGAAAAGCTCTGTTCCACACGTCTTTCATCTGCCTTCTGGGATAAGTGGACTGGCCCTGGAACATCCTTTCACCGAGGCAGTAGAAGAAGAAGTAGTCAAGTAGGAACATGTGAGCCTTCCTGGCACCTAGGCTTAGAACTTGAACTTATTAGACAATTCTCCAACAGGGCTCATATACCTGTGTGTCTTGTTAGCAAGGTACTGACTGCACCTTGTGCCAAACTTTATACAGCAAACACTTGAGAAATAGAAATAGTATCCTCCAGAGAAAGGGCTGGATTTTCTTACATCCTTAAAAAATAAATACAGTCCATAGTTTGGACCCAGACATCTTTCAGCTAATGAATAGATAACAAAATGTGTTCTAACCCTACAATCCCGAATGTAATTTAGCAATAAAAAGGGATCAAAGTACTGATACAGGCTATAACATGGGTAAATCTTGGAAACAGCATGCTAAGTGAAAGAAGTCGTCAGAAAAGGACACGTGTATAACTCTGTTTATATAAGCTGTTCAGAATAGGTATAAAGACAGTCAAAAGAACAGTGTTTTCCAGAAGTAGCTCAGGCCAGAGAGAGTGCGGGAGGCAGCATGGAGAGTTACTGATGATGAATTTCATCTGGGAGTGAGGAAGGTAGTATTCTAAGGTTAGACAGTGGGAATGGTTGCACAACTCCAAATATACTAAAAACCACTGAGCACTACCCTGAAAAAGGGCAAATTTTATGACTGTATGAGTTTTATTTCAATAAAGCTATTATTAAAAAAAACTCAGGTTTGTTTTAAGGATTAAGAGTAAAGGGTATGACTAGCATTTTAGAAAGAAGCTATGTCATAAAAGAAGTCTGGAGATGCATACTCAGCACTGTAAAATAAGGTTAAGTACGCTTGCACAATGCTTTGAAGATAAAAATCATTATTTACAGTCAAGGCTCTGTGTGTAATTCATCTCGACCTGATGACAGATGAGGAAGGCCATGCAGCCGAGTCATGCTGCAGCTCATGTAAACAGCACAGAGCTCTTCTTACGATAAACAGTAGCAAGGTCTTAACACGGCTGGAATGCAGACTGGAGAGGAATATTCCAGAGCCCTGGGGCAAGGGAGTTGCTATAAAACATATAGCAAACAAACAAACAAACAGGTAGACATTATTTTTAGTGTCCCTGACTTTGTCAGGTTTGATTTTTTTTTTTTACTTTTTTTTATTTTAAAGAGAATAAAACAAAAGAGGGCAGAACAAAGCAGATCAGAACAGAACAAAATAAACAACACAACACTTTACAGTACGACAACCGGACATTAACAGTAGCTGTCAAAATATCTCTTTCTCTGCTATAGTTGAGCTTAGTTTCAGATACAGTAATATCAAACATAACACAATAGTATAAAACCGTTCAAGAGAATGAAAGAATTACAGGACATTCTGAACTGAATAACTATGATCAATGGCTACTATAATATCTCATCTTGAATAAAAAGATTTGTATATAATATCACATATATTAAAATCCCAATAAGACACAACATGATAGAACTGATGGTAATAGCAGAGTAGAAGCATGGTAGGACTTCTAAGGAAGACGATATTAAATCAGCAATGGCTGCCATAATGTTTTGTTTTCTTCAAAACCGCTGTTTATACCATCATGCATAATAAAGACAAACAAAACAGAATAAAACCATTATTGGTTTTGGAATAAACCATCTGTATTATTCTCATTATTGATGAATGACAACATTGAAAGGCTTCAAAGCAATGAAATGGGAAATCATAATTACCATAAAATCTTATGTACTCTTACCAACTCTCATACTAGGGAGACTATACGGTATTTACACATGTGAGTTTGGTTTATTTCACTTATGAGTATGGTCTCAAGATGTGTCCATTTATTTGTAAATATCTCAATGTGACAGGTTTGATTTTCTTTGATTTTCCCCTAGTAATAGGGAATGGTCAAAGAGGCTTTAATTAACTAATTAATGAATTGTAATTGATAGATAATAAATTGTACAAATAAATTTTTGAGGTACATTGTAATATTTCAGTGAATATTGCCCAATGATTAACTCAAAATATTTAAATTTCACCACCTCAAACATTTATCACTTCTTTTGATAAGAATATTCAAAATCCTCTGTTAGCCATTTTGATATATGTGATTCTACATTGTCAATTTTAATTAATTTTCCATGTAATAATATACTAGAACTTATTCTTCCTATTTAACTCCATCTTTGTACCTGTTAACCAATTTCTTCTTCTTTTTCCATTCCTATTACCCTTTAATAGTGCTAATTTTGTTAATCAGTGGCTACTAAAAGATGTCAAAATTGGCCAAAAATATTGTTACAATCAGCAATTTCTCCTCCCACTGACTTTTGTAAATTAATCGAATGATTCATGAGGTGTAAATAAAATTTCTAGTTCGTAGTTTTGTAACATCTTAGCTAATGATACCTACATTTCCTCTTAAAAACACAGCTTAGCCAAACAAAATTAAAAACAGCTTATGTAAACCTTTCACTGCTTTTCATGCTTTAAGCATTTGTCTGTCTTTCAGATTTAGAAAGTCTTTCAGTTTAGAAGCTAGTGAGTGAGCTCTAAGCAATGTCCTTTCCTTTTCTCTGCAAAATGCATTAACACACCTAGCAACATCACGCTACAAAAGGTACAAACACTTGGAATCGTGGAATGTGGATGCACTGGTCTGGCTCTGGCTCTGCCTTTCTTGAACATTCTTCCCAATTTCTCTAGTTCCAGTGACACAGACACTGACTTTGACTACATGAGAAACCCAAAGAAAATAAAAAATTTACCGGAAGAGACATACACCAACATTATCATAGGGTACAGGTCATTTTGAAAAATTACTACAAATTGATCATTCTTTTTTTCTAGAAGTATCTACCATCTTGCATAGCTGCATAAAACTGGATTATATCTACCTTTGGGATGTACAATGTGATGTGAACAAAGGTTTGAAATATGCTTGTAGGATAGGATGCTATTTTGTGTTCTGATAATTCACCATAGAAAGAATATACTCCATGTAGGTGCTGCCACTTGGACTTGGGCCACAGAATAACATATTTGGAGCAAACTTGAATCCAGTCCCTAGCCTAGTGTCTGCAACAGCATGCTAGCCCAGCTAAATTGTCACTGACCCATAAAACCAGGATGCAGAACAACAGACTATTGTTTGAATCCACTGAGTTGTGGAATGATGTTTACACAGCATTATTGTGGTAATAGCTTGCAAGTAAGTCCCCTCCCCAACAGCACTTCTGTAAGAAAAACACTGGGTCCAACAGAAGGTCTGATGTGAGCAAATGTCTTTGTTGCCTGACTTGGTCTCCTCCTTTGTCTGGTGGAATGTGTCTGAAGTGCACCCAGAGAGGGAACAAATGAAGGTGGTCCAGCATGACTTTATCCACATATTTACACATCAACTCTGACACTTAAAGTGAACATCAAAACATTTGGTGAAAGACGTTAAACCCTAGGGTTGTTTTTTGGTTTTGTTTTGTTTTGTTTTGTTTTTCATTAAAAAAAAGTGATTGACTCCTATATAGAATCACTGCCCAAAACTCTGTGGGTTAAGTACAGTTGTGTTTGTAAAGCTGTGTCTGAGCAGTCTCCCCGGGAGAGAGTCCTGATTACTCTATATTTAAGACAGTAACGGGGGGGGGGGGCTGAGGCTGTAGCTCAGTGGCACAGTGCCTGCCTGGCAAGCGTGAGGTCATGAGTTCTATCCTCAGTACCAAAACAAAACCAAAACAAAACAAAACAAAAAAACCCAATAATAGGAAGGAGACTGATAGTTAGCCATAGGGCCACCATTTCAGCAGAAGGCTAGGTGAGTAAAACCAAAGAATCCTGTTCCATGGGTAACAGGATAGACAGGAAGCCCTCTTACCAGAGGTCAGAGGACAGAGACAAATGGCACTTAGGTAGGTAAGAATGGAGTTTACATGGGTAAGAATGCAGAATCCAGGAGCAGTGGGTCATCACAAGTGATGGAAGGTGGTCTACAAAATTCCAGAAAAGAAGCGAATATCCTCAGTACTGTTTTCCATATTCCCCACAAAGATGAGAATTGTCCCTCTTAGTAACATGCAGTTTTAAAACTTAGGAGGCTGCCTACACACAGCCAATTAAACAGTGGCAAGACTCTAAAACAAACAAACAAGCCAAGCATCCCATTCAGTGTCAATATTTAATAAATGCATCCTTCTTTTCCCTAATATTTCTCCCTGTATGGTTTTTCTCAATGTCTAGAGATTTTCTTCTTGACTTTAATCTTTAAAGAAAAGTTTCTGTGTCTTAAACCCTCTAATTCTGCTAATTATCTGTGTTACTCAGACTCATTGACTGAATGACTGACAACTGAATGGTACTTTCATTGCCATCAACTGTTGCCCCTCTGCCATGTGTCACCCTGCCTTGGAGCCAGCCAACTATGGACTGAAACCTCTACAAACTGTGAGCTAAATAAACCTTTCCTCCTTTAACTTCTGAATGTCAGTATTTTGTCTCAGCAGCAAGAAAAGTAACTATGGGACACCAGGTTACCATGAAATGGCACTATTTTACCAAAAAAAAAAAAAAGGAATGGGCTGGGGATTTAGCTCAGTGGCTTAAGCGCCTGCCTGGCAAGCGCAAGGTCATGAGTTCGATCCCCGGTACCAAAAAATAAATAAATAAAAAAAAAAGACATGGCACTATTTGACCCACCAAATTGTGAAGTTACACACACATAGCAACAGTTTATGAAAGGAAAGCAGTAAATATATGATCAATCCTGAACAGTTTTGGAAAGTACAAGTAACTTACATGAAGAAGTTATCCCAAAACTCATGGTTCCTATTTCTGCTATATCGCCTTCTGTCCCCCAGCATGCAAACGATGGCCTCACGGGGCATATTATATGATTAGTTGCCAGATGGCTCTGAATATTATGTAGGCACCACCTGAAAGTGGACAGTGATGGCATTTCCAGGACTTCTGTGAAGGGAAGTCTTTACAGCAAGCACAAATTCAGACAGTGCTCCTAGTTGTACATTTTTCTTAGACGAAAAAAGAAAAAAGATCAGATGTGCAACTATGTACTGATTTTATGAGGTATAGTCAATGCTCTGGCCAGATGGTCGGGGACTTGGAAAGAACATGACTAGAAAACTAGTGATAAAGATATTTGGGGATGATGTATGTGACTAGACCTCCCCATATAGGCAAACAACATAAAGATATTTGTGTTACATGTAAATGCTCACCAGAAGGTGATCTCAGCAGAAGATGTATCAAATGTATAGGATGACCCTTTCTGTGGATAGTAGTCAACATTTTTCTTCAGTCACGCCTGTCATTGGCCAATGGGCTCAAGAACAAAGTGTCCACAGTGACAGTGCTACAGCAAACAGAAACACCAAAATGACATTCAGGATTTGGAGGCAGATTTATTCACATCAATGGACACTGACAAGGAATCAATCTTCTTAAGAATGTCAGGCCTCGAGGGCTCAGGGAGAGATGCTCTTATCAGATTTGCAAGCAAGAAACAGCGTACTTGGCTGTCTTTGATTGGTTTTTACAATATGCATCATAGTGACCAGTCAGGCATCACAGTGACCAGCCATTTCTAAGAAACAGAAGTAACAGGAACTGTAACTGCAACTGTTACCTGGGCAACCAACAGAAACTGAAGTATACTGGCAGGAGACGGGGGTGCATTTTCTGCTATAGAAGGATGAAGGTTCACATGGACTCAGCAACCCGGGCTTCCACTCACCAAGGCTGATCTGGCTGCAGCCACTGCTGAATGCTCCGTATGTCAGCTGCTGAGACCAACCTGCAATGTGGCGCTATATTGATTAAATTGTCCACTTCCATCATGCAAAGGGCAGCATTTTGTCCTTATTGGCATCGGTACTTAATCTGGGTGTGGATTTGCCTTCTCTTCTTGCAATGCTTCTGCCAAAACTGCAATCCATGAACTTACAGAATGCATTATCCACACCATGGTATACAACACAACATTGCTTTTGACCAAGGAACATGTTTCACAGCCAGAGAAGTGAGACAACAGGCCAATGCTCATGGAACTCACCAGTCTTACTATGTTTTTAATCATCCAGAAGCAGCTAGACTGATAGAAGGGTAGAATTGCCTTTTGAAGAGCTAATTACAGCACCAGCTAAAAGTACACCTTTCAGGGCTGGGGCAAGATTCTCTAGAAGTTGTATATGCTTTGAATCAGCATTTATAATAGGGTACTATTTTTTCCACAGTCAAGATCTATAGGTCCAGGAATCAAGGAGTGGAAGTGAGAATGTTACCATTCTTCAATTAGCTCCTAATGACCCACTAGCACAATTTTTTGCTTTCTGTTCTCAACCTATTCTCTTCTGGCCTAGAAGTATTAGTTCCAGAGTGGGGAAGACTTCTACCAGGAAGCATAATGAAGATTCTTTTAACCTGGAAGCTAAGACTTCCCTCTGGTCATTTTGGGTTACTCATGCCTCTGAGTAATTGAGCTAAAAAGGGAGTTACAGTGTTGGTGGGGGTGATTGATCCAGATAACCAAGGGATAAATTGTAAGGTTAGACCACAGTGGAGGGAAGGAAGAATATATTTGGAGTATAGGAGATCCTTTAGGGTCTCTCCTAGTATTACCATACCCTGTTATAAAGGTCAATGGGAAACTATAACAATATAGCACAGGCGGGATGATAAATGGTCCAGAAACTTCAGGAATGAAGGTATAGGTCACTATATCAGGTGAAGAACAAAGGCCTGCGGGGTGCTTGCTGAAGGCCAAGGGAATAAAGAAGTGGGTGGTAGAAGATAGTTATAAATATCAGCTACTACCACATGACTAGTTATAGAAATGAAGATTGTATTTGTCCTAAGTATTTCTTTCCTATTTTGTTAGTATGCTTGTGCATATATTCATATATATTATATATATAATATATATATTCATATATATTATTTTCTTTCTTTGTAAATAATATTCATAGATTTAGTATCAGTTCTTAAGTATTGTTAAATCTATATTATAATGTTTAGATTATGAAATGTTAGGAGAATAGCAAGCACCACACAAAGAAAACATTGTCTTTTATTCCGGGGAAGGAATTAATATATTTCTGGTTGCCTGCAGGATGGTTGTATTATGTTAAGCATGGTTATGAGCTTGCTATTTTATTTAGATTATAGTTTAAGGAAATTGTCAAGATGACAAAGGGTAGATTGTGATAATTAATTAAGTGGTCAATTTGAGTGGATTAAGAAATGACTAGCAGGGCTGGGGATATAGCTCAGTGGCACAGCGCCTGCCTGGCAACTGCAAGGTCCTGAGTTTGATTCCTGGTACCCACAAAAATGAAAGAAGAAAGAAAAAGAAAGAAAGAAAGAGGAAAGAAAGAAAGAGGAAAGAAAGAAAGAAAGAAAGAAAGAAAAAAGAAAGAAGAAAGAAAGAAAGAAAGAAAGAAAGAAAGAAAGAAAGAAAGAAAGAAAAAGAAACTAGCAGATTAGTGAAACACAATTCTGGGTGTGTCTGTGGATGATTAACATGTAAGTCTGAATCTGAGGAGAGAAGCCCCACGCCAGAGGTGGGGGGCACCAATCAAGAGACTTATGGCCTGGATGGAATAAAAACACAAAGAAGAAGGAAGTCTCCCTGTTTGCTTCTTCAGAGGAGCTCCAGTCTTTGCTATCACCTTTGGTTGTTCATCTCTAGAACTAGAGAAATAATGAAAATTTATAATCTTTTGAGATTAAAATTGACCAAAAAATAGCATGAAAATTTGTGAATCGGTCTTTTTTTCCAGCAAGGATGTAGCAGGAAATTCAATAGTGGGGTGAGTTTTCCTGATTGACACAGACCATCTTTCCTATCTGGGCATGCAGGAAGGAGACTCATACATCAAGTGAAGAACAAATATGATCAACTGACTCAGAGAATAGTTAAATTCTAGCAACCTCAGGGAGACCAAAAGGAAGAAGCACCACTGTTTTCAAGCTGCACTGATGATAGGAAGAAGTTTCCAGTCCAAATTGCTGCCCAAAGATTCTGTCAAACATGGGAGTGTCGAAGAGTTGATGAGCTACATATTATGAATAGTAAAAAATATATATATATATATATATATATATATATATATATATATATATATATTCTCACTTACTTTGCACTTAAAAATCTTCACTTAATTTAATTTTTCAACAACTTTCCAAATTACCTGTTGTCATCTTCATTTTAGAGACGAGGAAACTAAAATTCAAAAAGGCTAAGCAAGTTGCCCCAAATCACTGCACAAATAAACATCACAGTCAAAATTCAAACCAAGTCACTTTTATTTCCAAGTCCTCACTCCTAACATCACATCAAACTTCTTCCTGGGCCATAGTTACGGGCTCAATTGTGTTCCCACCAACACTTATAAGTTGAACTCCTAACACCCAGAACTCAAATGAGACTGTATTTGGAAACAGGATCCTTGTAGACACAATTAGCTATGATGACATTGTTACCAGGTTTTGGGGAGCTGAGGTCTCCTTCTAGAGATGGTTTCCAGGTTCTTTCCACCTCAAACCAAGAACTGAATGAAATAAGCGGGAACAATACAAAGTTTCACACTTATTTGAGGTAGAAAAAATTGAAAATGAAGGGTAACAGAGAAACTGGATCTGCAGAGCAAGCTTGGGCTGTGTTAGTGGGAGAAGAAAAACAAAACAAAACAAAACAAAACAGCACACCTGGAAGACTTGGTGTGCGATGTCATGAGGAAGCCATGACAGTGAGTTCTTCACGGTGTCTGTGTCCTCTCATTCATTCCACATATTGCAGGCACCCATACAAAGTCCACATAGGTGGTCCTGAGAATTATTTGGCATGTGTGTCCTGGGATCTTGTAATTCATAGGTCCTGCTTACTCCTCCACCCAGCTTTATTGTGCCCTGCCTTCCCCAAGATCAACTTAGAGTACTGTGGATCTAATATGACTGCTATACTTTTTTGGAATTTAGATACACATGTGAACACAAGGAGAATGCTGTGAGAACATGGCAGAATTCTGGGTCATGCATCTATCAGCCAAGGAATGCCAAAGATTGCCAAAAAACCACCAGAGCAGAGGAGAAGGACATGGAACAGATTCTCTTAACAAATAGAAGGAACCAACTCTGCTTATGCCTTGATCTTGAACAATAAATTCTTATTGCTTAATAAACCCAGCTTATAATATTTTACTATGGTAGCCCCAGCAAACTAATATAGGCACTATCCCCAACTACACCAAAGACAAACATAAATGGGGGAAGGCATCTGTGCACACATGTCAGTGCACACCCCTGGTGAGGTGAGCAGGGACTCACCACTCACATGTCCTTGGGCCACCTAGTACCTGCTCTTTCTACTACTTCTGAATCATTGGTCTAGGAGATGTGTGGCTATGTGTCTGTTCTGATGCCAGCCATTGTGGTCCATCATCCAGAAGGTCACCACCATGGTTATTTTCCTTCATGGATTGGGAGACACAGTACTTGGTTCACAAGTGCTTCTGTTCGTGAACAATTCAGTTCGTGAAGAGAAGCATTCAGCAAAATGTTGCTTCCCTTCACAAACTCCGCATCAGGTAATGAACGTGAGCACAGCCATTTCCCCCTGAATCATGGAACAAATTTAGTTCATGTACACATACTGGGCATGGATGGGCAAAAGCCTTTGCAAGTATCAGAAGTTTGCATATCTAATATTTGCCCACATGTGCCAGTTATGCCTGTAACTTTAAATATGAACTCGGCTATGCCTTCTTGGTTTGAAACTGTAAGGACAGATGGAACACCTAAGGGTCAGGAAAGGGATACAGCTCCTTTAGATTTTTTTTTTTTTTTTTTTTTTTTTTTTTTTTTTTTTTTTTTTTTTTGGTACGGGGGATCGAACTCACAACCTTGTGCTTGCCAGGCAGGCGCTTAAGCCACTGAGCTAAATCCCCAGCCTAATATACAGCTCCTTTAGAGTGTAGGAGAAAAACAGCCTCTGTGGTGTTCTGAGAATGTAAAGAACCGGCAGTCTGCAGTCTTACCTTTGTAACATTGTCGACCCTAATTATTGAAATGTGTACCCAAGTTCCTCTGTAAGCCCAGAAGATCCAAACTCCAGCAACAAACCAACCCATTGGATGGGGCTGCCCCCAGAGGGAGGAGCCACCGCTCAACCCCCAAAACAGGACGGCTGCCCATACTCAGCGGTGACCCAGCTGTGAGGCTCCTGCCCTCAAAGTGGCTTCATGCTCAATAAACGTTACTCTCACGTAGCACTGTCCTCTGACTCATCTTCGTCTTTACACATCGTAGAGAAAGACAAGCCCAGGGAAGTTCTGGGGGTGGGCTGGCCACCCCAGACCAACCTAGGGATGCTACAATATCTGAGCTTTTGCCAGATTCTCAGGAAGATGAAACTGAAATTAAACATACAAGGTTTAGTAGGTTAAGAGGTGAAGAATGGCATATTCCTTCTAGCAGAATTATTTTGGGAGGATTTTCCCAGGGAGGAGTTTTCATTTACATACTGCTCTTACCACACAACCGAAATGAGCAGGCGTCTTTGCACACAGTTCCTGGCTTCCACTTGGAGCTTCGTTGCTATCAGTGGTACTGACAAGGATGTTCCTGTTGTCCAGTGCCATAGAGATTCCAATCCGTTATTTCTCCTAATGTTTGGTTCCTGTACTGTTGAAAAACTAACATTGTTGTTAAATCCAGCCAATGTAATCTTCAAAACTTACAAAGACATAATGCACAGTTCATTTCAATAGGAAATAGTGAGTGTCAAGCAATTCATTGATAAACTCCTACCTCCAATTCATTGACTTCACAAGCAGGCCTTATTGGACAAGTACACCAGCAGCGTC
>PVJX010034618.1:0-18816 GCA_004027295.1 Dolichotis patagonum | reverse complement strand
TCCCTGCGGATGAAGGGCGTGCTTACCAGTCCCAAAGAGTTGCGCCGAGATGCAGGTCCCCGCAGACTTTCGATCCAAACAGCTCAGGCCACTCTATGGTCCAGGATTTTCGGGTCCCAAAGAGACAGCCTGAGATGCTGCTTTCTGGGAGAATTCCTGGGCATGAAGGGTGGGGCTACGGGGCCAAACAGACCTGGCCCAGATGCCGATCTCCAGGCAGTTCCCAGTCCCAAAGAGTCGCGCCGAGATGCAGGTCTGTGCAGACTTCAATCATGAAATTTAAAACACAGTATTATGCACCACCAATGATTCAACTTCTTTGAAACAACTTTATGTAACATTTCAGATAAGGATTTTCCATATCCTTAGCTTCTTTGTGCCTAACATTTCTCTTCCTCATCATTGCTGTGTCTGATGAAGAAACATGTATGTCCTTTATGTACGATATGCTCCCTGTAGAGCAAAAGCTCAGTGACTAGGTTTTTATTCCTGCTCTCCTGGAATTCATGTAAGAGTTAAGAAGACAACATATAGTAATATGTGTTATACACTGTACCTTAGATATGAAAGAACATTCTATACACAGAATATGAGATGTATTGAATGATGATACTAATACTGACTTAATAGGGACTTAATGAATGGTGGTACTGACATAGATTTCTTAACATAGTGGTAGTGTTAAATATTATATTGGAAGGATAAAGAGTGGATAAAATCATAATACAATTAGAAGAATTTTCAACAATTGAATATTCTAACATTTTATAATATATGAAGTATTTGAATGAGGTTAAAGGTTATTTAAAAGGAATATATAAAATAATTATACAAAAAGACATATATAATGATGAGATTCTAATTTGATGTAGAAAAATTATATCACTATAATTTTTTCAATTATATAAATCCTTAGAGTTGAATATTAAGTTTATTGGTAAAGTTTAGACATTGATAATGATGACATTCATTGTGAAGTAACTGAACTTATATAAGATACAACTTATTTCCTCCAAAACTCTCCCTGGAAGAAAGATAGCCTCTGGAATATGTAGCACTGGAAAAGGTAGCTTTTCACATGTGAAAGACCAAAAGTAGATCCATGTCTATCTCCATGCAGAAAATTTAAATAAAAATGCATCAAAAATCTAAATATTAAAAAAGAAATTCTAAATGTGGTGGAAGAGAATAGGTAGACTCTTGAAGATGTAAGTGTAGGCAAAGATTTCATGAAAAAAACTCTCATGGCATGGAAAATACTACAAGAATCAACAAGTGGGATATGATCTTATTAAAAAGCTTTTGCACAGCAAAATAAATCACTAGCAGAGTGAAAAGAAAAGCTAGAGTTCGAAAATGTCTTAGCCAGTTGTTCTTCAAACAAATGATTCATGTGTAGAACATGTAAAGAATTGAAAAAAAAATCAGATGCCACAAATTAAAAAACCCAATCCACAAATGAACATCTGAAATAAAGAGACAATTCACAGAAAAAGAAGTACCTATGGCAAGTAAATATATAGAAAAATATTCAATATCACTGATCATTTGAGAGATGCAAATCAAAGCAACACTAAAATTTTATCTCACTCAAGAAAATATGGCTACCATCAAATAAGAAATAGTGTAGACATAAAGGAACTCTTCTCCACTGTGGATTGGAGTTTAGACTTGTACAATCACTGTGGAAACCAGTGTGGACATTCCTCTAAAACACATGACTACTGGTCCCATTTGACCCAGCTATTACTTTTCTTGGTGCCTTCCCAAAAGAAAACCTTCATAACACAGCAATATATGCACATTCATGTTTACAGCATAACAGTTTGTAATAGCTAAATATTGGAAATGACCCAAATGCTCATCCACTGAGAAATGGATAAAACAATTGTGTTTCTATTATTCTAGATTTTTCTTCCATTAATTATATAATCTTATTATATATGCTATATTTTATTGTATTATCTATATTTAGTGTCTTTACCTTCAATTTCTCAACTAATTTTATGAATTTTAATATGCCTTTATATGTAGATCTATATTCCTAATTTCCTAATCCATTTCACTTTTTTATTTGAAAAACAATATGTCATAATTTTATTTGTATAATAGTGTTGTAGGCAGCTGAGTTAGTTATTATAGGCAGTGAGACAAGGCTAGGTCCTGGAAGGAGCCAATGCAGAAGTCCAGATACCTTGCAACTGTGGGGGAGACAGGCACCTCCTGCTGTGGGCCAGGCCTGAAGACAAAAGATCAAACAAATGCATCCATATTCTATGTATATTCTATACAGCTCCCCATTACCATAAGGGTGCCAGGAGTCACATTCCAACCCCCTAGGGAAGAGTTACTGCTTTCTAAGAATGCCCACTTTCTAAGTGATTGGCTTCCCCATTTATCCCCTATTTAATCAATTTTGCCTTATCTATTACTCTTAATGGTTAACCATAGTTCTGTCCCACCTTTTGCCCATCTGCCTTGTGAATCCCCAGTTTTCCCAAACTTTAACCCATGTCACCCCATAATTTTTCTCTATAAAAGTCCCTGGAAAAGACAGAGCCCTTGGCAACCCATTTGGGACCCCTTCTGTCTCTCTTCTTTCTTTTTCTCAATAAATATATTCTGCTTTTAACCTCCATTGTTCCTAAAATTCATTCTTCAATTTTATATAATATGAACTACTACTGAACATAGTAGGTCAGGAGTTTCATTCCCCTGTGCAATTTGGAAGTCTTCCACAGAGATCAATGGACAGAAGTGAGAGTTTGCATTTGCATCATAGACTCTGGACTAGGACTCATTTAGTTAACAAATTTTTATTCTTCAAATTTTTCTTTGCCTTTGCCAGTTGTTTATAACTACTTGTGATAATTGCCTGCTATTTTAACATTGTTTTTAATTACTTTGTCTCATAGTTTTATTAAAATAATGTAAATCTAAGTTAAAACATGGGATAATTATAAAGATATGATATTTCTTTAATGTTATTATTATTATTTTGTTCTTGTACAAGTTAAAATCAAACTAGTTGCTAAATTTACTGGTGCACCTTGCTTGACTGTATTTAGATAATAGCACTAGAGAGAAAAATATTAGAATACCTCTTACAGGCTTTAATGTAAACTTCTGTATAATGGTTCTCTTAAATGAAATATAGCTGAGACTTAGAAAATACACATGCCTGCAATAAAAACTGGGACTTCATCCACCATTTAAGCAGCAGTAGGCTGGTGGTCGGTCTTCAAGAATTGGAGGACAGGTTTCACTGAAGACATACTGTCTCTGATCCTCCTCTATAATCTAGAGGAAATGTTAAGCCTGTTCTGCTTCAGTTTCCTTCTTTTGAATTTACTTCCACTCATTACCCACTTTGCATTTTCCTTGTAGATACATGTAAAGTCAGCAAGTACTCTAGATTATTCAAACCTTTTCCTTTTTAGTTAAGCCCATAGAAAATGAACACTTGCTAATGCCAAAGTCAGGGAAGTCATCTTAGATGATGGACACATACCCTGTCTCTGGGTCAGATGAGATATTTGAATTGTGCCCATCCAGGAGAACACACATGAGAGCCATGTCCCGGCTCAGTGTTCTGGGAAAATCTTTGGAGATTAAACTTTGGACACAGTGGGGAGATCAGGCTTCCATGTGACAGTGGAAGAAGCTATCTCCCAAAGCAACACACATATGGGGCCTAAACACACTTAGAATGAGGCTCTCCAACCTCTCAAAATGTGGACTTTAAAACCTTTATTGGAAATTCATAGAGCAGTAGGTAATGATCTTTCTCAGGCTTTTAACTATCCCTTATAGAATTTTGACACACAGTGGTTACTCTGCCAGCTAATTAATTGCTAATTCTTATAGCAGCTGCCAACCTCAAAAGCAGCGGATAGGTTTCCCCAGCATCTGTTTGGTGAAGTCCCATTGAAACTAGTGGCTAATGGAGTTATTGGAATGTTGACCAGACAGATAGCTGGATTCCTTTCTGGAGACTGATCTCTGGTTATCTGAACCAATAGAAACTGAGAATTGAGGGTTCCTGGCCAGGGCAACTCTCTGGTGGACACCCAAAAGTTCTTTTGTGGGCATTTGCTCATGACCACTGAAAAATCTCCACTTTTTTTATCATCCTTATTTCTAAACTTTTCAATGGATTTTTGATCACTTAGACTAACCCCCTCTTCAGAGTTTAGACTGAGGTAGCTTTCAAAAGTTGTTTACATTTCACAGCAGCCAATAGGAAAGGATTTACATTTGTGCATTACATAGGTTAATTAAAACTAAATAGGCTTTTCTGTGTGACTAGATGGCTGATGTGACTTTTTTTAATTTAAAAGGTGACTGAAAGATAATAATTTATAAATTTAACCTGTGAGCTTCAAAATGTAGAAATTTAAATAGAGTATAGTCTTATCCTGTTACTAGATAAGGTCACCTAGATAATTAAGTGGGCAACAAATGTCTGGAGACTCCTTTGCCCAGTGCATGGGGCAAAACTCCTCCAGTCAATTGTTCTACCTATCTCTAGAGGAGAGTTATTTTACAACCTGTGAAGCATTTTACTTCCAACTCACCTTTTAATGTTTGTTGTTTTCCAATAAATAAAGTAGTAGTTTATTATAAAGTTATGCTTCCTTCTTTAAGCATTCTTTATGGAAACAAAGTTCATGAGCTATCTGGGAAGACAGGATTGCACACCATGCTGAGGGTGGATAGGCTGACTGAATCTATCTTCCATTTTCTCCAGAAGGCATCCACCTGCCCTGGAGCAGTGTCAAACCAAGGGACACATAGGGAACATTTATCAATTAGGAATAAGAACAGATGCCTTATTTTATTTCTTTTTTTGCATAACTAGATAACTCAATATCATTCATAGCTCAATAAAAGCTCCCGAGTGCAATGCTCATGTACCAAAAAGGTTTCATACTTCTACCTTGCTTTTACATTACAGACATTATCAACACAATGCCAAAGTCCCTTATGCCTTTGGAATGCATTCTTAAGCACTGGATTTCTCTGTACTAGTGTGAGGCCTACTTACTCACCTAGAGCCAAAGTGGGATACAGAGGGAAGTATTAATTATGATGTTCTTTAAAAACTAAACTCATACTGTAAGAAAGGAAAAATTGTTAGAACTGCATTATATTAAAATTTTCTGAGCATTAAAAGATAATTCTTAACTATGCCCCAGATATAATTATAATCCTTATGAGATCACTCCTATTAATAGCTCTCTTTCTCACATTGACTTTATTTTTTATTTTTTTAAAGAAAGAAAAAAACAAAATAAAAAAAGGTTAAGTAATATAGAATTCAAAAAATATTAACACTAAGGAAACACCAGTTGATATGTTACATATTTTCATTTTAAAAATGGTTGTTAAAATTACAAAATCAAAGCATAAAAAGTGCTTTGCACTCTGAAACATTGCAAGTGCAAACTATTCTGTTCAAAGATCCAACAAAATTTTAGTAATATGGTCATCTATCTTACACACTTATACATATAGTTATGTCGTTCAGAGTACTTTCATTCCCTTTCATTTTTACAATATCTATTATAAATTTTGGATCTGATTATTCTTTCAGGTTTTTATTATTTTTTACACTTGAGAGAAAATGTGACATTTTCAAATGTGAGTCTTATTTATTTCACTTATGAGGACAGTCTCAATTTGCCTCCATTTACCTATAAAGGCTGCAAGATCATCTTTTTTTATAGCTGAGTAATATTTCATTGTATAAAAATGCCACATCTTTTTCATCTGCTCTGTGGTTGATGGGCATCTTTGTTCTTTCCAAGATTTAGTTAATACAAGTTGTGCTGCTATGAACATGGGTGCACATATATCACTGTGGCATGAACTTTTCAGTTTTTCTGGGAAAATACCCAGGAGGAGAGTAGCTGGATTGAATGGAACTTCCAGTCCTAGTTTTTTGAGGAATCTCCATACTGATTTCCATAGTGGTTGCACCATTCTACACTGCCACCAACAGTGGACAGTTGTTCATTTTTCCCTGCAGCCTCACCAATGCTTGTTATCATTTGATTTCTTGATGGCTTCCATTCTTTCTGTGGTGAGATGATATCTCAGTGTTGTTTTAATTTGAATTTACCAAACAACCAGTGATGGTGAGCATTTCCTCATGTATTTATTTGCCATTTGTATATCTTCATCTGAGAAATGGGAGTTCATTGGAGATGCCCATTTTTGGAGAGTGCCTTTGAATTTGGGGGCTTGATGTTTTTCTATTCTTTATATGTTCTGGTTATAAGTCCTTTGTCTGAGGGATTGTTGGCTAAAATTGTTTCCCATTCTGTGGGTTTTCTTTTCACTTTATTGCTGATTTCTTTTGAAGTGCAAGAACTTATTATTAATATGTGATCCTAGGTGTTGATTCATTGAAATATTTCTCATGTGGGTTATGTTTTGTTCAATAAATGTAATACATTTACCCCGTGTCTCCAAGACTTCTACCTACCTTATCTTCCAGTAGATTTAGTGTTTCTATTTTATTACTTAGGTCCTTGATCCATTTTGACTTTAGTATAATGCATGGTGATAGGAATGGATCTAGTTTTAGTCTTCAGCATGTAGTGAATGAATTTTTCCATCACCATTTATTAAAGAGGCTATCTTTCTTCCAATGAACATATTTAGCCATTTTGTCAATTATAATGTGGATGAGTGTTTTGTAGTTGTGTTTGCATCTTCTAATCTATTTTATTGGTCCTGATGGATTAATAGCAAATCTATAAAGTAATATATCATATCAACAGTGCCAAGGAAAAACACAGTCATCTCAATAGATGCAGAAAAAGCATTTGAGAAAATCCAACATTCATTCCTGATAAAACCTTGTAGAAATCGGAATAGATGGTCTCTATCTCAATCTGATAAAAGCCATATATGATAAACCTACAGCCAACATCTTACTAAATGGACAGAAACTGAAAACTTTCAAGCTAAATCAGGAAAAAGACAAGGATGACTATTATCACCAATCCTATTCAATATATTTCTGGAAACATGACCCAGAGCATTTAGACAAGAGAGAGAAATAAATAGAATAAGAATAGGAAAGTAAGAAGTTAAATTATCATTATTTGCAGGTGATATTATACTCTACATAGAAGACCCCTAAAACTCCATTGAAAGACACCTATATATTATAATCAAATTCAGTAATGTAGTTGGATATGAGGTTAACATTCAAAAATCTATAGCACTCTTGTACACAAGCAACAAACTTATTGAAAGATAAATAAGAGAAACCATACCTTTCACTATAGCATCCGAAAAAATGGAATACTTAGGAATCAATCTAACAGAGGAAGTAAAAGGTCTATATGATGAGCCCTACATTACTCCAAAACGAAATTGAAGAGGATTTCAGAAAATGGAAATATATTCCCTGTTCATGGATAGGAAGAGCAAACATTGTGAAAATGGCCATTCTTCCAAAATTGTTATGCAGATATAATGCAATTCCAGTTAAAATACCATTAGTATACTTCATACCTCACATATCTAGAGAAATCATTCCTAAAATTCATCTGGAACCAAAAGAGACCTAGAATAGCAAAGGCAATTCTAGGCAACCAAGGTAAGGTAGGAGGCACCACAATCCCTGACTTGAAATTATATTATAAAGCTACTGTGATAAAATCTGCATGACAGTGGGATAAAAATAGACATGAAATCAATTGGGAAAGTATCTTAGTATCAACTGTTCATCAGACAAAGAGCTTTGATGTAGAATTTATAGAGAATTTTTAAAAAATCAGGGCCCTGAAATTCAAGGACCCAATCCAAAAATGGGAATCTGAGATGAATACACATTTCTCAGATGAAGAAATACAAACGGCAAATAAATATATGAAAAAATGTTGAACATCAATGGTCATTCAGGAAATACAAATTGAAACAACACTGAGATTCTATCTCACATCACAAAGAATGGGCAAGATCAAGAAATCAACCAACAAGGAATGCTGAAGAAGCTGTGGGGAAAAAGGAATACCTCTCCACTCTTGGTGGGAGTGTAGACTGGTACAACCACTGTGGAAATCAGTGTGGAGATTCCTCAAAAATCTAGCATTAGCAATTCAATTTGACTGAGCTATCCTGCATCTGGGCATTTTTCCAGAAGAACTGAAAACATCATAGCACAGTGAGATACATGCATCCATGTTTATAGCAACACAATTTGTAATAGACAAATCTTGGAAATCGCCAAAATGTCCATCAATCAAGGAATGGATAAGAATGTTGTGGTATTTTTGTACAATGGAGTACTACTCAGCAATAAAGAAAGATTGCATCAAGACTTTTATAAGTAAATGAACATGAATTGAAACCATACTCATAAGTGAAATAAATCAAACTCACATGCATAAATACCGTATTGCCTCTCTAGTGTAAGAAACTGAAAAATTATATATGTTCAAAGTCTACAATAAAGGCTGTGTAAGCATAAGAAACTGCTCAAAAAGGAAAAGTAATTGGAATAAGAGAAAGGAGGAAAGAGATGAGTAACAGAAAAAGATTTAAATTTTTGTGTGTGTGTATATATATATATATATATATATATATATATATACATACATATATATATATAGTAGATAAAATGACTATACTACTAATTGTGTTAGTTATTGAAAAAGAACAGTTCATACTCACAGGTTTAGACCAATTTTACATGTCAATATCTGTTAATCTAAACAAATCCCTTGAGGGTAACAACATGCCATATTAGTTGAATTATCAAATCCCTATCATCTTGATTTGTAAACCTGTACTGCTATTGTATTTGGGTCATTGTTGGTTGTTTGTCTTATTGCTTTTTGTTTTTTCTTTTCTGTGTCTTTTTAAATTTTTAATAAATTTTTAAAAAGAGTACAAAATTGGAGGCACTGCAGCCTTGGATTTTATGTTATGCTACAAATTGCACAAATAAATCCAGCATGCTTTGGTATAAAGGAAACAATTGTAGACTACTAGAATAGAATAGAAACAGCAATATACACCTTACTCCTTCAAGCTTTGACAAATGTGTTGAAAACAAATACTAGAGAAGTGATACTAGGTTTAAGAAACCCTGTTGAGAGGACTAGCTATCAATGTGCAGCACAGTGAATGTGGAACTATATCTCCCTTTCTCTACTATCGTCATATAGAAAACAATTAAAGGCCTGTGAAGAAAAAACAGATGGAATGTCCTGCAATATAAAGTTGGTAAAACCTATGAGGATATAGGCATAAACAACCACTTCCTGAACAGGACCCACGTTGAATAAGAAACAATTGCTGGCATCAAAAAATGAGATTCTATTTAGTTAAAAATATTATGCATAACAAAACAACCAGCAGAATGCAGAAACAACTGATAGAGTAGAGAATAGTTTTGGAAACCACTCCACTGATAGAAACTAATATTTAAGATATAAGAAAACTCAAAAAAATTTAACCCCCAATTAAAGATCCAGTAAAAATGAGTGTGTTAGTCAAGGTTCTGCTACAGAAATAACACAATATATACACATTTATAAGAAATGACAAGATTGACTTATGATGGTCAGCCAGAGTTGGATCAGAAGTGTGTAGAAGGTATCTTCAAGTTGTAGGCTGAAGCGTTCAGCACAAGGTCTGGAGTTCACTGCAGTGTCCCACACAAGCCTGTATTAGGCCACTGCATCTGCAGTGGAAGGCCGAAAACTTTGTGCTGGAAGGCTGAAGAATTCAAAGCAGAGCCAAAAAGTCTCCACTGGAAGTCAGGAAACAATGTCCAGGCTGAAAGGAAGGACTAGAGCTCCTTTAAAGAAAGGAACAACAGAGTTCATATCAGGAACCCAGCATGACAAACTTCTCCAGATTGAACAGCATATCATCTTCCCCTGTGGAGCCAGGAAGTGATGCTCAAAGTAAGAAGCAGAGCTCCCCCAAAGTGAACTACAGCAATTATCAGCAACAACAATGTCCTAAGCTCCTCTGAAGACAACATCCAAGTTCATATCAGGAAAGAAGCTCAATGAGCTCTTACCAGATAACCAAAGATAACAGGAGAACCAACAACACTACTTCTTCCTCTCCAGTTCTCCTTTTTATGTTGGCAACAATCCTCAGGTGGGCCATCCACACTCAGGATCACACTGATTCAGTTCAGCTGCTATTACAAATTGATCACTAAATGTCAATCCACTACAGAGAGAATGACCAATGTTAAGGACTGAAAAATAATAAATGCTGGTAAAATCATAAGCAAAAGTAGCCCTTCTACATTGTTGCTGGGATTTAAAATAGTATGGAAACCAGAATGAAAACTCTAAAAACTAAAATAGGAATTCTATTTGACACAGCTAAATCTCCTCATTATCTCCTCTAAAGACTTAAAATCAGTATTGCAGAAAACCATCTATACTATACTAAAGTCAACATTATAAGGATATATGTACAGGCGTACATATAAGCACAATTTATGGAAACTAAATTAGAAACACAGTCAGGATGCCCACTGATAGATGAATGAATCAAGTACATGTGTTATACATACACAGTAGAGTACTAATCAGCCATAAAATGAAGAAACTTGGGTGATTTATAGAAAAATGGATGTACCTGAAACTGTCATGTTAAGATAAATGAATGAGGGACAAGACAAATATTGTATGGTCATCTATATAAGAAGCATGAATATAAATAATATTAAAATTACAATGAAGAGAGATGGCAGAAAATAAAGAAGTAGAACTTTAGGAAAAAAGAAATGAGACTTAGGAAAATGGGTAAGGAAATTTTAATTAGAGAAACAGAATCAAAATAATTATGATTATAGATAGATGATATGTGACAGATGACAAATGTATTTATATATATAATATATATCAGAATTTGCTTATTGTCTTTAACAAAGTTATACTAATAACATAAAGAAAATAAAGCATGGTGCTGCTTGAAAGGAAAATAACTTAGTGAAATGCATTATACGATTCATAAAGGTAGTGAACAATAAATAGAGGATTTTGCACCAAATCTAGTAAAAAATACTCAAAGAGAAGATAAGAAAATCATGAACAACATAGTCAAAATTAAGCACAATAATATACTTCATGGAATATTTAGTTGGAGGAAGAAAAATTCCACAAAAAGTTTAAAGGAACTGTGATTGTCACAGATATTATTAACTGTAACACCATGAATGAAAAATCATTCATATACTAATTGAAGGAAATTTCACATTATCATCTACTATTTGATAGGAACAATAGTGGAGATTTTTTTCCTGATATTTTATGTATTTGAGAAAAATGTGTTTAACTTAGAAAGCCTTCCTTTTCCTGAATCTGTTTTTTGTCTGCACTCATGCAGAGAATTTTTTCCTGGATGTAACAAAATAATGTAGCACTTAGGGGCAAAAATGCATCCCAAGAGTCCTGCACTGGAGGCCAAGATGGAGAACACCTCCATGGCCACCATGACCTTTCCCTTGGTGCTGTGGTACACAGGGAGGAAGGTGACCCACACACTGCAGAACACCAGCATGCTGAACGTCAGGAACTTGGCTTCATTGAAAGTGTCAGGCAGGTTCCTGGCCAGGAAAGCCACAGTGAAGCTGACCAGGGCCAGGAAGCCCAGGTATCCCAGGACACAGTAGAAGGCAGTGAGGGAGCCCTTGTTGCACATGATGATGATGTGGCCATGTTCAGAGTGTGCATCTGTGTCAATGTAGGGTGGATTTGTCCCCATCCAGACTCCACAGAGAATGAGTTGGATCATGGTGCACATGGGGATGATGGAGTTTGGTGCCCCTGACATCAACAGTTGCCTGATCCTTCTCCCTGGAGCAGTGGCATTAAAGGCCAGCACCACAGTAAGAGTCTTGGCCAAGACAGTGGAAACAGCCACAGTGAACACAACTCCAAATGTTGTCTGTTGGAGGATGCAGGTAGCTGTGTTGGGACGGCCAATGAAGAGTAAAGCACAGAGGAAACACGAGGTGAGGGAGATGAGCAGGGTGTAACTGAGAGCTCTGTTATTGGCCTTGATATGGGAGTTTCTTGCTGCTTTACAAAAAGCCCAAGAATGACAGCTGTGAGAATAGTGAGACTCAGGGCTGGGCTAGCCAGAGTTTTCCCCAGGGGGTCTTCGTAAGCCAGAAAAGTGACAGACTTTTCAAGGCAGACATTTTTCTGGTCGTTGGCATACTGATGATCTGAGCACTTCAGGCACTGTTCGGCATCTATTGAGAAATGCAAATGGTCATCAGGTCAGGTTCAGTATTTCTCTGTTATATAGAGACCTTCATACATGTTCATTCTACAGATTGTGTTGAGTTATCCTCTTACCCAAAGGATTTTTCCCTAGATGTTAATGGAGTGCTGTGAATGGAATTACTCCCAGTTAACAATACCCATCTTCTTTTTCTGTGAGAAAGTCACAAAATTATTCATTATTGATAACAATGACAATCCACAAGGGAAATTACACTGTGTAATATTAAAAAATTAATTGAATAAGTCAGTCAACTGAACACTGTACAGGCTTTGAAAACTTAATAACAGAAAAAGGTCAGGTTGCCTTGTAAGGCATAATAGCAGTATGCAGAACATTACACATACACATACACATACACATACACATACACATACACACACACCCCATTTATACAGAGTTTGCATTCACCATCTACAATTTTGTGTATCTCAGTCATGTGTATATGTTACCAAAGTTTAAAAGAACATACTTTATATGTTTATTTGAGTCTAAAGTTAGGGTGTCATTCTGATATTTTCCTCTATTTTCTACAATAAATGTGTATTACCTAAATTTAAAAACATTATTGAAGAGACAGGCATGGTGGTGTGTTGGGAGCTGTTGAGCTAGTGATAGTTCATACTTGTGAAACCAAAAGCACAAGTGCCTGAACATCAGTTTCCCAAGGGTAGGGAGTGCCTGAGAAAAGCCTTGAGGGCATGGAGTGCTGCAGGTGATCATGTGTGCAAGCCCCAAGAACACAGGAGAAGGCATAGTAAGGAGCGAGCCAGTTAACCAAATGGGCATGATATGAATAGCAGGCTACATAGTGAGTTCAAGGTGAATCTGAAAACATAGCAACACTCGGTCTCAGAAAAACACCAACCAAACAACCAACCAACCAACCAACCAACCAACCATTGAAAAGCTTTTAGCACCTCAAGGTCAACTGAAAAGTAATGCTTTTAATCTCAGTGAGCAAAGGAGCTAAAATGGAAGTCCTAATTACTGGCAGATTAGGAACTTTGGTTAGAGTATCAGGAATCTTAGTAAGGGAACAAGTCATTCACCCTTTTTACCAATAGCTGAAACACACAAGCGTCCTTCATTGTGTGGCATTTCCATACTGGAGGCTTCACCCGCATGTACACCTATGCCTTCTGGACTAAGCAGCCAGCTTATTGCTCAGGGCCGCATCCACAGGAGGGAAAGCTGGTCTGCTTTGCAGATGCAACCTGGCTTCAGACTGTGTGCAGAAAGCTGCATGTGTCTTCTGTTCCACACAGCGTGTTTTCTCCACCACTCTAGTCATACTCAGATTGAGAAAACTACTTGTGCAAATCGAGAACTGCAGCACCCTGAGTGGACAAACTCACAGCTTCCTGATGCCCTCTTGACTTGTTGTTTGTCTTGGGTCTTTTCTGGACTGACTGTAGGTCTACCAGAAGGTCCTGAGTTGTTTTCCTCTGCAGAGAAGACTGTGAAATTGGTCTCTCCACATTCACTGCCTGAATATTCATGAGCCAAATGTTCATAACTCCAGAGGAAGAGTCTCAATTATGCCAGTGATTTCTAAACAAGTAAAAACTTAGAACAAAAATTAAAGAAAAACATCACTCTACCCATCTACTTATTTCTAAAATTACTGTGTCCACCATTTCACTTGGAAGCAAGTACCATGTCTTTGCTTGCTTTCTTCTCTTCTCCTTCTACCTTGTCCTCCTTCTCTTTATCCTCCTCCTTCTTTTTTTTCCTACAGTGCTGAGAACTTACCTCAGGTATTAACACTGAGCTGTATCTCCAGGTATATATATGTTTATTGGTAGACTTTATGCATACATGATGATTGTGTTTGTCATAGGGAATTTGTACCTGTGCATGATAGATATTGCTTCTTCTTTTCATCTCTTCCTCTCCTCCACATAGACTGTTCTCCTCTTTATTTGCATAAGTCTTCTTTCCATTTATCCTTAATTTCAAAGTATTTTATGTTCCCTTCCTTCCTTTCCCCTGTCCCTAGTTCTCAATCGCACTTAAATATTTTCTTCCTAATATTTTCTGCATTTTTGTGAGATATAATAATAGTATTTTGATTTAGATTGCATTAAATTTACATAACAAGTTTGAGAGTATGACCATTTTCAGTATGTTTGGTCTTCCTATCCAAGGGCAAAGAATGTCTTGCCATTTATTGATATGCTTTTCATTCTTTTTTGCACATTACTATAGTCTTCAATACAGAGATCCTTTACTTACTTTGTTAGGTTGATTCCTAAGGATTAGGTATTTTTGTTGCTATTGTGAAAAATGTCATTTCCTAAATTTCTCTCATTGAGCTCATTATTGTGTAGAAGAACATGGATTTTGATTATTGACTTTGTATCCTGATATATGAATGACTTTGTTTATTAAATCTATAAGTTTTTTGGTTGAGTGTTTGTGGTCTAATGTCGAGTTTCATGCTCTCTGAAAATAATAATTTAACTTGTTCCTTTCCTATCTTATTTGTTTATTTCTTTCTCTTTTCTAATTGCTTTGTCTATTGCTTCCAGAACTATGCTGTACATGTTTGAAGACAGTAGATAGCCTTGTCTTGTTCCTGATTTTAAAGTGAAAGTTTTCAGTTTATGACCATTTCATATAATGTTGGCTGTAGGCCTATTATAGATGGGTTTTATCAGATTGAGACCAAACATCTTATGTTAATTTTCTGTAGGATTTTTATTATGAATGAGACTTGGAATTTGTCAAATGATTTTATGAATCTATTGCAATGTTATTGTGATTTTTTCCCTTGGCTCTGTTGATAGTGTGCAGTACACTTATTGATTTGTGTATATTTCATCATCCCAGTACCATTGGGATAAATCCTACTTGGTCACAACATATCTCCTGGATGATTTGCTGTATTAGGTTTGGCATTTTCTTTTTGAGGATTTTTGTTTCTGTTTTCACTAGGCAGTTTGGGCTGTAATTCTCTGTTTTGCATGTCTTTTTCTCTGGTTTGGTATCAGAGTAATACTTCCAGGAATGACTATGGAGTATTACTTCTCTTTCAATTTCATTAAGAATTTGAGGAGTAATGACCTTAAATTATTTCTGTATTTGTTGTAGAACTCAGCAGTGTACATATCAAGATATAGACTTTACTTTGTTGATAATTTTTTAATTCCATCTTCAATTTCATTGATTGTACTGGGTTATTTAAAATTTTTATGTATTCTTCATTCAACTTTGGTAATTCACATGTATCTGGGAATATATCCATTTCTTCTGTTTCTTTTTGTTTGAATATATGTACTTGAAGTAGGTAGTGATGATTCTCTAGAATTTTGTAAGATATGTTTGTGATTTCATCATTTTCATTTTTAATTTTAGAGAGCCTTTTATTTCCTTTTTGTTGCATTGAAGGCATTTATCAGTCTAATCATTTAAAGAAACAAATGTTAAATTCTTTGATTCATGGTAATGTTTTCATAGCCTCTAGTGCATTAAATTCCACTCTGATCACTGGGCTGGATTGTTCTTTTTCTGGTAGTTTTAGATTCAACTTTAAGTAGTAATATGGGCTTGCTCTGTTGACCTGATATAAGAATTCAAAATCATAAAGTTACCTCATTAGACTGCTTTTTATTGTGTTCTATAAGTCCTGGTGTGTTTACTGGTACTATCGTTTAAGCATAGAAACAGCCTAAGTTCACTAAGATTTTCTTAATTTTATTTAGCCTTTCAGAGAACCCACTCTTGGATTCATTGATTTTTTTAATTTTGTTTTCTTTGTCTCAATTGAATTAATTTCTCGTAATGTCTTTAGAATTTTCTCAATTGCACAAGTAGTAGTTGTGAATTGTTCTTATTTTTCTAAGAGCAATAGAAAAAGCTCTGCTTGTTTATTTGAGTTTGCTCTAATTTTATGATATGAAATTTCCTTGTCATAAATTTCTTTTTTTGGATCACTTTTACTGCATTTCATAAATTCCATTATTTTGTATTGGAATTATATTTTAAGTGCAGAAACTGTTAAATTTATTTTTTAATTTAATCTGTGACTCACTGATTGTAGAAGTGAGTGTCATTTAATACCCAAATGTTTACGTGGTTTTTATAATTTCTTTTGCCATTGGTTATCAATTTCACTGCACTGCTGTCCAATGATATGCATCCTATAAACACAAATCATTTGCATTTACTCAAATATGCACTATGAACTAGTACTGCTTATTTTAGAGACCTTCCCATGTGCAGCTAAGAAGAATGTGTATTTTGATGTTGTGTAGTGGAACACTCTGTAGATAACTACTAAGTCCATTTGTTGACAGGTTTGGTCAGTTCTGATATGTCTTTGTTGATTTTTTGTCTAGTTTATCTGTTTATTTTTGACAGTGGAATACTGAGGTTCCTCACTATAATTGTTTTAGTGTGTACTTAATTTTTTATGTGCATTAATATTAGTTTCATAGAGTTGTATTCACTGGTGTTTGGTTCCCATATATTCATGTCTAGTTTTTTCTTCTTCTCAGAGTTTTCCTTTAACAAGTATGTAGTGACCATCATTGTTGCTCTTGATCAGTCATGCATTGAAGTACACTTTTCAGGTAGAATAGATACCAGTACTTTTTTGTGTGTTCTTGTTGCATGAAGCATTAATTACATTTTCAATTTTGTTAACTGAACTTGGGTTATTCATCAATGTTACATCTTCTTTCTCCAGCTTTGCTAATTCATATGTCTCTAGAAATCTTTCCATTTCTTCTGTGTTACCAAGCCTATGAGAGTAGAGGTTTTTTAAACAGGTATTGATGATCTTCTGCATTTCCACAGGATCTGTAGTGATTTCACCCTTTTCATTCCCTATTATATGAACTTGAGTATTTTCTTTCCTTTTTAAAATAAGGTTGGCTAGGGGCTTATCAAAGCCACCTCTTTGAATCATTGATTCTTTGTATTGTTTTCTTAGTCTCTATTGCATTGATTTCTGTCCTGATCTTTATAATATCCTCCCTTCTTTTGGCTTTGGGCTTGACTTGCTCTTGTTTTTCTAGATGTTTGAGGTGGTCAATTATTTGTGTTTGTTCTATTTTCCTGATGTGAGAAATCACTACAATAAATTTCCTTGTGAGGACTGCTTTCATTGCAGGTTCTGATGTTATATTTGTATTTTCATTTGCTTGTAGATGTTGTTTAATTTATTCTTTAATTTCCTCTATGACCCACTGATTGCTCAAGACTGTATTATTCATTTTCCATGTGTTTGTGGGGTTTTTGCATTTTCTTTACACATTAATTTCTAGCTTAATGGTGCTATGATCCAATAACATGCATGGGATAATTTCAGTTCTTTTGCATTTACTTAAATATTTTCTTTGGGCTAGTATATGGTCTATTTTAGAGAATTTCCCATGTGCTGCTGAGAAGAATGTATATTTTCATGTTGTTGGGTGGAACACTCTGTATACATCCACTAAGTCAGTTTGTTCACAGGAATAATTCAGTTCTGTTATTTCTTTGTTGACTTTCTGTCTAGTTGATCTGTCTATTTGTGTCAATGGGGTGGTAAGCTGTCCTGTTATAATTGTGTTATTTATTTGATTTTTCATTTCTATTAATATTTGCTTTGTATAGCTGGGTCCTCCTGAATTTGGTACAGATATTTAAGATTGTTATCTCTTCTTCTTGATGTTTTCCACTAGCTAGTATGTATTGACTTTTTTATCTCTTTGAATCACTCTTGGTTTGAAGTTCACATTGCTTGCAAACAGAATAGCTAGCCCTGCTTTTTGTTTGGTTCCTGTTGCATGAAGTATAGTTTTCCATCCTCTGACTTTCAGTCTATAAGATTTCATTTGGGTTAGATGGGTTTCTCATATACTGCATATGATATGATGTTGTTTCTTTATCCATTCTGCCAGTCTGTTTCTTTTAAATGGTGAATTGAGGCCGTTTACATTAATGGTTATAACTGACATATGTTTACATTTGACATGTTATCATTCTGCTGTTGATTCTTTACCTTTCCATTCTGTTTAATTGTTTGTTTTGCTTAGTGGTTTTTTTTCCCTATATCTTTCTAGAATGTCTTCCAGTATTTTTTCAGGGCTGGTTTGGTGTTCATGAAGTTCTTCAGGTGTTCATTTTCATGGAAGTATCATATTTCTCCATCAGTTTTGAAGGATATTTTTGTAGGGTACATCATTGTGGGTTGGAAGTCATTTTCTTTTAGGATCTGAAATACTTCGCTCCATGCTCTTCTTTACTCCACTGTTTGTGGTGAGAAATCTGCTGGGATTCAGATAGGCTTTCCTTTATAGATGATCTGTTTCCTCTATCTAACAGCTTTTATTTTTTATTTTATTTTATTTTTATTTTTTTTATTTAAAAGAGAATAAAACAAAAGGGGGCAGTACAGAGCAGATCAGAACAGGACAACATAGGCAACACAGTACTTTACATTAAGTCAACTGGACATCAACAGTATCTAACACCATATCTCTTACTCTGCTATAGTTGAGCATAGTTTCAATTACAATAATATCAAACATAACACAATAGTATAAA